>JAGDQO010002434.1:0-212566 GCA_018342035.1 Solanum appendiculatum | reverse complement strand
TAATAGTAATAATAGTAATAGTAATAATAATACTACTAATAGTAATAGTAATAGTAATAGTAATAGTAATAATAATAGTAATAATAATAGTAATAATAATAGTAATAGTAATAGTAATAATAATACTAATAGTAATAGTAATAGTAATAATAATAGTAATAGTAATAGTAATAGTAATAGTAATAGTAATACTAATAGTAATACTAATAGTAATAATAATAATAATAATAATAGTAATAGTAATAGTAATAGTAATAGTAATAGTAATAGTAATAGTAATAGTAATAGTAATATTAATAGTAATAGTAATAGTAATAGTAATAGTAATAGTAATAGTAATAGTAATAGTAATAGTAATAGTAATAATAATAATAATACTAATAGTAATAGTAATAGTAATAGTAATAATAATAATAATACTAATAGTAATAGTAATAGTAATAGTAATAGTAATAGTAATAATAATAATAATAATAATAATAATAATAATAATAATAATAATAATAGTAATAATAATAATAATAATAATAATAATAAAAATAAAAATAATAATAATAATAATAATAATAATAATAGTAATAATAGTAATAGAAGAAAGAGATGAATTTATTCTGATAAGTAATCATAAATAAATTCATCTCTTTCTTCTATCAATAATTCTCTTACTGCCTCAATAATATCTTGACGCATTATATTATTAATAATTTTTTCAAGAATGTTTTCTTGAATATCTCTGGGCAGTTTTATCACCTGCAAAATTGCTAACAAACTATCTTGCTCAATAAAAATATTTAAATGTTCAGAATTCATTGAATAAATTCTCTAGATAAGAAATCAGGTAAGGAATTTTCACTTCCCCTTTTATAAATAATTTCAAAATCAAAGGGAGCCAGCTGTGCCTGCCATCTGGCAAATATTAATTTCGAAGCATCATGTTTAAAATCTTTATTAAACATAAATTTAACAGCTTGCGCATCTGTTTTTATTAAAAACTTTTGATTATACAAATCATCTTGAAATTTCAAAACACATTTAACAATGGTTAACATTTCATGCGCAACAGTGCCATATTTCTTTTGAGCCTCTGTCCATTTACCTGAATGATATCGAATCAGATATTCAATTTTATCATGAGGGTTAATCTGTTTTAAAATCCCTCCATAACCAATATTAGACGCATCAGTCTCAATAATTTTTTGCCAAGCTGGATTAGCAAGAGTTAAACAAGGCAAATCATTAATTTTTTGTTTAACAAATTGAACTAATTTAGTATGTTCATTAGTCCAAGGAGATTTATAATCCTTTTTTAACCTGTCAATTAAAGGAGCCAAATCTCTAGACAGATTTTTATAAAAGGGAGAAATATAATTCAAACTTCCGAGAAATCTCTGCAATTGAGTTCTATCAGAAATAACATCAGGAAATTTAGATGCAAAGTCAATGGATCTTTGAATAGGAGTTATCTTTCCTTGACAAATCAAATGTCCTAGAAATCTTACTTCAGTTTGAAATAAACTCATTTTTGGTTTTGATATAACTAAACCATTCTGAATAACAACCTTTTTAAAGATTTCTAAATGCTTAATATGCATTTCAACAGTTTTTGAATAGACAAGAATATCATCAATATAAACAATAATAAAATCCATATAAGGATTAAAAATATCATTCATAATCTTCTGAAATTCAGAAGGTGCATTTTTTAATCCAAAAGGCATCACATTCCATTCATATTGACCAAACGGAACATTAAAAGCAGTTCTATAAGCATGCTCTTTAAATATCTGAATCTGCCAATAACCAGATTTTAAATCAAATTTTGAAAATATATTAGCATCATATAATCTTGATAAAAGATCCCTTTTATTTGGAATAGGGTATCTAATCCATTTAAGAAATTTATTAAGAGGTTTATAATTAATAACCAATCTAGGAACACCTCTTTCTTTTTCAGCCGCGTTATTAACATAAAAAGCTGTACACGACCAAGGAGACTTGGAAGGTTTTATCAAATTCTTTTGTAAAAGATTATCAATCTCTTTTTTACAAAATTCAACCAGTTCAGCATTCATTTGACATGGTCTTGATTTAGTGGGAATATTTTCCTCCACAAAATCCTCTTCATATGGAAGAGTGACAATATGTTTCTTTCTATCCCAAAAAGCACTGGGATGATCTGCACAAATATCAACAGATAATTGATCAGTGATTAATTTAATTTTTTCTTGAATTTTCACTGATTTCATAGTTTCAAATATATTCATACTATAACATTCAAATTGTAAATTATCAACATGCTTTTGCTTCATATCAATCAAAGCACTAATCTCTTTAGAAACAGGGTTAGTAATGAATTCAAACTTAACCTGTTTTTCACCTTTTCCTGCAGTAAATCCTTTAGCATCAATATGAGAGAAAGGATAAATAGCATTTATAAACGGAGTTCCTAATATTATAGGAGGATATAACTGATTCTTAACTAAAAAGAAAAAGTGAGGAATACACACTTTATTTTGACATATACTCACATTGGACAATTTATACTTTATATCTAAAGAATGCCCAGAAGCAGATTTTACAGTATGAGTAGTTTTCTGAAAATATTTTGAAGGTATCAATCCTTCTTGAATACAACTAACATCAGCACCACTATCAATCATAGCAACATCAGTTATTGAAAAATTGTTATCAATCAAAATAGTACATTTAACATACCATTTATGAGTAGTAATTACTTGCATCATTCCAAGAAAAGAATTATCACTTTCATTCAAATTTTTAAAATGATCAGTTGGTAAAACTTCATCGTTTTCAACGACGTTTTTTCCTTTATCATTAGATTCCTCAGTTAAAGAATGAACTTTCTCTACCTAAGTTATCCTATGATCGCAGACAAGTTGATTCTGCTTAATCAATTTAATTTCCTTTTTTAATTTTTCAATTTCTTCTTTTAAATCATTGAAAGAAGAGTCTCTTATTACAACTTTATCATTACTCTTTTTCATCAAACGATTATTAATTTCGTTTATAGAATAAGGAGGCTGATAATCAAAACTTCTGGGTTTTTCAAAAGTTTTTTGGGATACTGAAGTAGACCCTGTTGAGGCTAATTCAATGATCTTTTCCCGAAGCTTATTATCAGTAACATCTTTTAATAATTCAATCACATTATCAGCAGTGAGAGTATTAACATTCAAATCTTGAAATTGAGCCTGCAATTTATAAAATTCATTATTTTCGCAAACACAATTATTATCATCACATTTATCACAGCTAGTATTACAAACCTGTTCTTCTTCTGAGAAGTCAATTAATTCAACTTCATCTTCGGACTCACTTACCGAATTATAATCGGATTCTGAACCAGATGTATATAATACTGCATGAAGTTTATCATATAAACCTTCATCTAATTCCAATGCTTTAAGCTTTTCCAACTTACAATTTGGAGCAATATGACCATATTTTCCACATTTGTAACATTTAATTTTTGCCAAATCTCTTTTTGATCTGTTTTTGGCAAATCTTTTTTCTCTTCGAGAGCTCTTTCTAGCTTCTCTTTCTTCTTTTGATCGTTTTCTCGATCTCCTTCTTCTTTCATAAGTCTTTTCAGACTTATCTTTTCTTTTACTTCTTCCAGAAATATCAGGAAGACCAAATTGAGAACAAAAATCACCCATTTGATTTTTCTCTTTCATTCTATCCATTTTTATTTGTCTGGATAATCTTAATTCATTACACAAGTTTAATCCTTCTTGTGTACAAATTCCTATCAATTTTCCATAAGTCAAAGCATTATATTGGATTTCTCCATCATTATCACTTCTTAACATCCTTTTTACTCTTTCAGCAAATAATGGAGGAAGCCCATCTACAAATTTAGCTTTCCAATAACATTCTTTATTTTCAGGTAATTCCATTACCCTACTTAGGTACGTATCTTTGTACCATCTAAACTCACTCAAAGTCCTGCATCGAAGACCATTAAGCAAAGTTCGCACTGTTTCATGCTGATTAGTATAACGACCATTAAAATGTTCTAAAATTGTAAGAACCAAAGTATAAACAGCATCTTCTCTATTAGAGACTAATGCCATACCTAAATTGTCATGTCCTTCTTCCATGGCTCTAGCATTTATAACCAAAGCTTTTTCTTCAATGGACAAATAATTATCCCACCAGCCTCTTAATTGACCAGTAAATCCTGCAATTATCATTTTGCAGATATTTTTGTCAGAGTTATTAACGCTTCGACAAATGGTAGAGTACATCAACATCCTATGTACCATAATGGTTAACTGTCTATCTGTTAAACCATCCAAATTCCATTCATAAATTTCTGTACCACTGTATGAAGTGTTTGTCTGATTCCAATCCCTTTCTTCAATAAGAACATCTTGAGGAGTTGGACGAGGATAATAAAAAGTTTGCATACGCGGTTTTTCAGCAAAACTTTTGTTATTTTTAAAATAACCCTTTAATTTATTCATTTCAGAAAAAATCTTTTCTTTATGATTACCAGATTCTTCTAAAGTTTTTGCAAAATCTTCAGATAAATGAATCGGTTTTAAATTTAAATCTTTAAATCTTGAAGTCATTTTTTCAAACTTTTCTTCAAGAAGATCTTCTAAATCATTTTTGTTTTTAAAACGAAATCCTTGAATATCAGGAGGTCTTTGAATATTAACTGAAACTGCTGGAACGGGAACTTCCTTAGTAGCTTGTGAAGTAGAAGCCACTTCAGTTACCTTTTCTTTCTCAGCATTCTTCATTTTCTTTGAAATATCTTTTACTAAATCAGTTAAATCTTCAATTTTTATATCTAGAGAACTAATATGTTCTCCTAAAACTTTAACATATAAACTCAAATAATTATTTTGAGCAATTAATTTATTTATCTCTTTAACACTAACAAGTGCTATTTTTAAATCAATAAATTCTTGAAAAGCTTCAAAAGTAATCCCAGTATTATTGGGTAACATAAAAAGATTTTGCGGAGGATATACAGCTCTTGTAATATTTCCTGCAGAATCTTTATAAGATCTAGTTAAAATATTTATGAATAAAGGAATATAAGTAGTTATATACCAAGGAACAAAATGCACAATTTGATTATGCAAAGCACAGAATTCATAAAATTCTTGAGAGATATTATTTAAATCTTCTTTTGAATACGATTTAAAAAACCAAGTTTTAAACTTGTTCCATTTTTCAGAGAAAAATTCATTTTGAATGAACCTTCTAGCCTGTGAACCAGGGCTAAAATCAATTTGTTGTGAGATCATTAAAACTCATTTTTATCATATCCCATCTCGGATGCAGTAGGTATATCTCCTGCTTGTGACACAGATATCTCATCTCCCTGCGTATTAACAATTTGAACAATATTTGTTCTAGGGTCAACCTTTATAACTTCTTTTGCTCTTTCTTTAACAGGGTCTTCCGTTACCAGAGTATGCAAAGAAGCAGGTCTATTTCTTGCTGATCCAAATCTTGAATCTAAAGGAGAGATATGACTTACCATTGGCTTTGGCAATCTTGCTTCAGAGAAAGATTGTCTTGAATATACAGTAGATCTATCATTAAATCTACCTGTATTACTGTTATCAAATTGTATAACAATTCTCCCATCCATTTCTTGAGAAACATGTGAAAAATCAGTATTACTAATTTCATTTGTCAATTGTTCCGGAGCTATCACAGAGTTCAAAATCCAAGTAGAAGGAAAATCAATTTCATCCCAAAGGATAGTTCTTCTAGTAGAAATCTTAGATTTAGAGAAATTTGTTTCTATCAAAACAGTTTGTTGAGAATTATCAAACAATTTACACTTTGGATTCAAAGTAGATAACAATCTGTAATAAATTCTATAAGATAAACATAATAATTCAGAACCAGACGCATAATTATAACCATGCGTTTTAATATTCAAAGTTAAAGCATCAAGAATATTAACATCTGATAAAGATAATTGCAAATTAGGCTGAGTGTTAAAATAAACTGGCCCATAAGCAACAGTTGATTCTATCGAACCAATTAATGACTGTCTAAAATTATAATTTCTAGCATCACGCAAAGCAGCCATAAAAGTTTCAGGTAACCCTTTCAGAGTTAATGGTTTAAAAGCAATCTGCACCATGCCAATATGCATATAATTATAACGATTGCGATACATATTAATATCTCTTTCGCTTAATAAACGAATAGTTTGTTCAGAAGAGTTCAAAGTTATACTTTGTTCATTAGTTTTAATCAATTGCTTTGAAGAAAATTTATCAAACCACCCATAATCATAGATAGTATTTAACTGGACTTTAGGAATAGTCCACTTGTTTAACAAGTCTAAGTTCTGAGGTAAATCTACCTCCTGCAATCTAGTACTTTTAGTACTAATCATTTCCTGTTCCATACAACAGTTAAAACAGACAAGCTTTAAACATATCTATGATAGATTTATAACTTTAGAAATCTTGATTACCATGAAAATACCTAGGCTTTGATACCATAATAAGGATCGACGTTATCGGGCGGTAGTCCGCCATAATAACCTTGATCTAGATCATTGTACAGAAGACAATCGAAATGTTTAAGACCAATTTTAATTTCATAATAACTGTATGGTAATCTTTTACCCAAGCAAAGGGCCTGTCTAGAATCAAATTAAAGCTTGAATAATCTAGATCTGAAGGTTCTAACCGGGATTTATCTGCCCCTTTTCTCCTCATAACGGGGACTTACTTTCCAACGGCTTATCAAACCCAGATTCATTCAAACTTTCATTAGATCTGACTGTACCACCATCTTGGAACCAAGTTAAAATGAACTTAAAATTAATCTTTTACATCTAAATTGAGTCTAGCTTACTTTCATAGTTACCAACGAATTCTTCAGTATAATTCTACCATAGATATGATATATTTAGCCTATCATAGAACTGAAAGAACAATAAAGAAATAAATAGTAAGGTACTTACTCAGATCCACCACCGATCTTGCCTTCAAAAGTTTGAAGATTTTATAAAATTTTTCTTTACAAAGAGATAAAACTAAAAACTTGCCTAGAAAGGACTTGCCTTCTCTAAATGAAGGAAGGTCTCTTAAATAGAAATTTAAAATAACTATTTGTACAGTGACCCGACATAATTGGGTCCTACGCACTTATTTCATAGTGCGATTGTTACAGTATATCTACTGTTTCTTTGGGCCCTATGGCGGCTTTACTTTTCAAAAAGCCAAAATTATTGTTGAGCTTTTCCTTTAATTTCTCTCAGCAATTTTTCTGCTTTCAGCACTGCTTCTTCCGTTGACATATCGTCTGGATATTGAGCATCTTGAATATCTTCATTGCTATTTTCACTCCTCATTGATGTATCAGATTTATCAAACTGATTAATTGAAGAAAGCAAGTTTCTTTTTACTTCTTCAAGATATTTTTCTATCATTTCAGTCTTATCACCTTCTTGTACAGAAATTCTTCTAGCCATATGTCTTACTGAAGAATCATCTATAACTTCTTTCATTGGAGTTTTTGAATACTCCTGAATTGTTGAAGTGATTTCATCAATTAATTCTTGTCCAAATAATTCTTTGGTCTTGGGATCTTTTTTCATCAATTTGTCCCAAAAATTATTATAAAAGATTCTATATAAACAAGGAATCTGTTCTTCATTAAACCCCAATTCTGGAGTCCACTTATGAATCCATGGAACTGAAAACTCAATAAAGAAATAAATCTGATCAATATTTTCTAGAGAACTAATATGTTCTTTTGAGTATAACTCAGATAAATTTGGCGACACTTTCACCCATTCTTTGTATAACTTTAAAAATAAAGGAGGTAAAATCTTTACCGTAGGACCGTGGTATGACCACCAAGACAAAAACCAATTTGGAATTTGCTGTTCAAATATCTTTGAACATATCTTGACAAACCAAGTGTGTTTGTGCCTTTCATTGTTATAGTATAACACTTTGTCAAAGGCTTGAATATAATCCCAATAAGTAAAATTCATTTTTACCTTGTTAAGACTTATCTGTCTTTCCTTCATTGTGGATATTCCCCATTCTTCAACAGATATAATCTGTTTTATTATAATTTTTGAGAAATTATAAGAATTCTCACTCGAGTTATATCCCGAGAAGTGCTGGAAATCTGCACTACCTGTTTCCTTAAGAATAGTCTCATAATAAGATCGAGTCTTATATGACTCTCCTGGATAGTATAAACCAGTAATTAAATACCTTTGAAATATCTTCCAAGGTTCTTCTTTTCGCTGAATCTCAGCATTTTCGACAGGAAATATCATTTCCTTTTTACTTACTCTTTCGTAAGATTTGATATCATCGTTTTCTTCTTGAGCTATGGAAGAGAAAGTATCTTTTCTCTTTTGAGATTCCATATATGCCTGTAATTGAGCATGTAATGGATGATCTTTTGGAATATCTTCCAAATGTACTGATGACGATATCTGAGAAATCTTCTCATTTATCAATGTTTTATTTCCCATTTGTATAACTGGGAAACTTTGCGACGACGATCCATATGAGGATGCCTGCGAGTATGACTTTGTTTGAGAGGATGATCTTCCTCCTCTTCCTCTGCCTCTTCCTCGATAATTCGAGGATTCCATTCTGAAAGAGAAATATTTACTCAGATCCACCACCGATCTTGCCTTCAAAAGTTTGAAGATTTTATAAAATTTTTCTTTACAAAGAGATAAAACTATTCCTATTTATAAAAATAGTAAATAGTTACCAACGAATATTATGATTTCTTACTTTCATAATAAATATTTGGTATGACCACCATTTATAAAAATAGTAAATATCTTTGTATGACCACCATGACAAAAACCAATTTGGAATTTGCTGTTCAAATATCTTTGAACATATCTTGACAAACCAAGTGTGTTTGTGCCTTTCATTGTTATAGTATAACACTTTGTCAAAGGCTTGAATATAATCCCAATAAGTAAAATTCATTTTTACCTTGTTAAGATTTATCTGCCCCTTTTCTCCTCATAACGGGGACTTACTTTCCAACGGCTTATCAAACCCAGATTCATTCAAACTTTCATTAGATCTGACTGTACCACCATCTTGGAACCAAGTTAAAATGAACTTAAAATTAATCTTTTACATCTAAATTGAGTCTAGCTTACTTTCATAGTTACCAACGAATTCTTCAGTATAATTCTACCATAGATATGATATATTTAGCCTATCATAGAACTGAAAGAACAATAAAGAAATAAATAGTAAGGTACTTACTCAGTAATAATAGTAATAATAATAATAATAATAATAATAATAATAATAGTAATAATAATAATAATAATAATAATAATAATAGTAATAATAATAATAATAATAGTAATAATAATAATAATAATAATACTAATAATAATAGTAATAATAATACTAATAATAATACTAATAATAATAGTAATAATAATAGTAATAATAATAATAAATAAAATTTTTATAATAATAGTAATAATAATAATAATAATAATACTAATAATAATAGTAATAATAATACTAATAATAATACTAATAATAATAGTAATAATAATACTAATAATGATAATAAATAAAATTTTTCATTGATTCCTAATATTTCTCTCCATTCAAATATATAATTTATAAGAAAAATATGTATTGTATTTAAAAATCAAGAATAAAGAAGAATAATAAAAAGATCTTTTAAAAAATTAAATATGATATTTGAATTTGAATTCAAATGAAATATGAATTGCCATAGAATTTTAACTTTTTCATTAGCTTGAAAATAGAAACCCATAGGCAGAAGAATTTTAAATTAACTCTTATTATTTCTTTATTTTATCTTTTTCAGATGTTATAAAATAAGTTTAAATATATTTTATTTAATATTAAATTAAAAGATAAAGATATAATAATAATAATAATAATAATAATAATAATAATAATAATAATAATAATAATACTAATAATTAAAGATTAAGTTACTAATGATGGAAAGATCAAAGTGGTGGGTTGAAAAGTGATTGAAGTGCAAAGAGCCACATGGTCACTTATGGTGCAATTTAATTATAGGAGTGTTGCAATTGGTTCTTGCAGCGAATTACTGATTTTGAAAAAAACAGTGAGTTCGACTTTTTAAGCTATGTTAATTATCACATTATGATTTACGTTTTGATATATTGAGATAGATAATTAAATAATAAGTGTATCATATTATATGAATTCTATTAAAGTTATGATAATTAGAGGAATTGAGACTTAATCCTAGGTTTGAAATTTATGAAATATTAGACTTAATATATTAGTGGGTATCAAGATTTAGAAAATTAATTATAGATTTTGGTGAGTTATTGGGTCTAGGCTAGACATATAGTAATATGAGTGTCTATAGACTCGTTTACTTATGAATTATGCATACTTTATAGATTGGAAATTATCTGAGACATTGAAGAAAGGAAAAACATTGGTGAATTAGCTTGCTTGACTTCGGTTCTTCGGTGGAGGTAGGTTATGGTTTATTCTATGTGATAGATAGATTCTTAATAGTGATTGATAGTCATTGAGTGATATTGTGAAATTTTCTATGTACTTGGTATTTGTGGTTTGGATAAATTCAAGTGTTGTTGTGATTGGTCTGTAATCCCAATACCGCGAAATCCATAATCTTGAACTAGTTCTATGAAAGTGATGCCTTGAATAAAGAAGGCTTGATGAAATATTGTTAAGGAAGTGAAAAGAATAATGAATTATCTATATTGTTGGATCGGGTGCCACGAGCCGGCACGATATATTTGGATCGGGTTCCACGAGCCGGCATAATATATTTGGATCGGGTGTCACGAGCAGGCACGATATTATTGGATCGGGTGTCACGTTCTGGCACGATATTATTAGATCGGGTGTCGTGTTCTACCACGATATTATTGGATAGTGTGTCACGTTCCGGCACAGTAACACTAAAGGAAAACATATTAAATAAAATTAATGCACTCAATCTCAAAGAACCCATTTTCCAAAAGAGCGTGGTGTGGAGGCCTGAGTCCTCGTGTGTGTTCTTGATATTGTGGACTGATTGCGTACTTGCTTCGATGTTGTTGTCACTTGATCATGTTGTTTGTTGCTTGCCATCTGGTAAGTGCTATAGTTGATTTTATACTATTACTTTATGCATATTAGTTTCTATTTTTAGTCGACCGATGATATCTACTCAGTACATGTTCTCGTGTACTAATCCCTACTTGTGTTTTCCTTCGTTTTCCTTTTGTGGAGTGCATCGAGTGTACCCGCGACTTTGACTCGCCCTCGGATCTAGCAGTCTCCAGCACATCAGGTTTCAGAGTGAGTTTTTCATTCTAGCTCGTGTTGGATCCTCTCGGTCATGACATGATGTCCTTAGTTTTCGGACACAAACTAATTTATTTATTTATTTTGGTATCTTAGATACTCTTAGACTTAGTATTTGGGAATTAGATGTCCTTAGTGTGATGACTTTCAGGTTTTGGGGGATAATATGTAATAGACTCTAGTGGATTTTGTTTCTCACATTAATAAGTTTTGAGCTTCCGCATTATGATTGTATTTCGTAAGTTGGGGTTTGAATTCGTTGGTTCACCCACCTAGGAGGTTAAGTGTGGGTGCCACTCATGACTCGTTTTGGATTATGAAAAACTTGATATCAGAGCTTTAGGTTCAGTGATCTCATCACACAAGGACAAGTCTAGTAGAGTCTTGCGGAACGGTGCGGAGACGCCTTTACTTTTCTTCGAGAGGCTATAGGACTTTAGGAAAATTTTATTCCTTCTTTCTTTCGTGCTATTATTTGAATCCAATTGGTATCTAGGTGATACAAATTGGTATCTGAACTTCTTCACCTCTATATCGCATTTGGTCAGAACTAGAGTAACATAAGTGATAATACCAACATTAGAAAGAGAGAATGCATCCTTGAAAATAGGCATGTTTCTCCGATAGACTACAGGACTTGTAATGACTAGTGACCAACATGATCGCTTTATTAAGTTCTTAAAGTTGAAACCCTCGATCTTCAAGAGTATTGAATTTGAAGATGCTTATGATTTCCTTGTTGATTGTCATGAGCTACTTCATAAGATAGATATAGTAGAGTGATTTGGTGTTGAGTTTATGACATATCAGTTCTAAAGAGACGCCAAAATACGGTGGTGGTCTCATGTTGAGTGCCGGCCAGCAAAGGCACTACCTGTGACTTGAGCAACATTTTCTAGCTTCTTCATGGAGAAGTATATCCCCTGGACTATGAGGGATAGGAGGAGAGATGAGTTCCTAAATATAGAGCAAGGGAAGATGTTTGTTACAACCTATGAGGCCAAATTTTGTGCTTTATCCAGATATGCTTTGTGAAGAGATAGAGATCAGATTTGCAAATTTCAGCTTTATAGGTGGCTGCTTCAGCAAAATCTTTTCAGAAAGTGGTTGATTTTGTGATGGAGGTAGAGAGGGTGAAGCCAGATGACTTCACCAAGGTCACAACGTTCACGAAGTTTCATAAGGGACGACTAGATAATGAACACCATTACTTTAAAAAATATAGTTAGTAAAGTTGTCATGACATGTATGGATTGCTTAGCGAATGATGAAATTATGTTGCACCAATTGAGGTCAAAATCTTTACTACGATTTCATAGATTGAGGTATATCAAAGAGGGTCATGATATGACTACTACAACAGTAATGATTCTTACTTGGTTAGAGTTATGGAGTGTGTTATTTTTGTTATCGACTTGATCTAAGAAAGAATGCAAATTGCTTGGGCCAGAGACAAAACAGATTTGATAATGTTTTGCAGCTATTCAATGGGTAGAAATGTGTGGGCTATTTGGGTACGATCTTCTCGATAGGTATGATGTGTTCTAGTGGTAGATCTAATGGATTTTCAAAGTGTGGTGCTAGTGTTATGTGGAAACGAATACGTCAATTGTCAAGTGTGAATACTTACTACTTAAGGAGTTATCAGTTGTATGTCATGTTCAGATAATGAGATCCGATATTGCATTTACATTTGAGAAACCAACTAGTTTGTTACTACGGACGTTTGGGTTAAGCATTGTTTTTAAGGAAAATTTTAGTGGTGGATCTTTGGTATGGTATTAATGCATTTAGATTGTGAAGTGTATCTTGAGGATTCTAAATGAGGATTGGTGATTTTATCTTGAGCTCCAAAGAAGTGGATTGATAAACTTTTGGGTAAAGAAAGTTCCAGTGAGTATACTTGGGTGAAGACAATGGAAGATTTTAGTAAGAAAGTGCGTATTAAATTAGGTTAGTCCTTTGAATTTGATTGGTATAACTGGGTTTGAGGTGTCATGTCGATGAAAAAATTGACTTCGAGATGATGAAAAGGGCTAACTGAGCATGATGGTAATAACGACTTGTGAGTATTTAAGATTGTGACTACTATTTGGTGAGTAACATGGTTGTATGGAAAATTTTAGGAGATGATGGAACACCACTCGAATAGAATTTAAATGAGCTAGAGTCATAATGAAAAAAAATAATATAGTGAGATGTAGGGTAGCCGTCTGAAAGAGGTGAGAGCAAGAATATTTTCTTTGATTGCAAGGGCTAAAGAGGCATCTTCAGAGGGGTTGAGAATTGGGTTCAGAGACATGTGATTTCATCCGTTTTGCCATGGTTATGGTAATAAAGTCGCAGGTTCATCAGATTGGTTAAAAACTATTGGATAAGACTTGAGAAAGGAGTGTACAAGCGTTCAGCTCGAGTGTGATGATAAGTTCTTTTGCAGTTTTGAGTTTGACAGTAACTTAGTGCATGAATTAGCATGAATTACATGATTTGATGTAAAGATTGCATGAACCCCCATGATCCCAAGCTAATTATCCCCAATTTGATAATCTATGCTTTGATTGTTGGGTTGAGTTATGATTTGATGAAGTTTATGAATTCTCTATGAAATCAAGCATGAATTATGAATGAATTGAGGATAATCTTATGAATTTAGCATGATCAAGTCAAAAGCATGATTTTCCTCTATTATGTGAGTTCCTTCAAGTATGGGTAAATTGTATTAATTATGGCTTTCTAAGCATGAGCTTACATTGAATTGCATGATATGAGTTGAACTTGCATGAACCCATATGAACTCTATGAACTATGAAATATGAGCATGATGAATTAAGGGTGTTTTAAGAATAAAGTACCAAAGTTATGATATGATGATACTATGGTTGAGTAGTGAAAGATTTTCTCATGTAATTCTCCCATTATGATAAAAGAAGAACAAAGAGGCGATTACCCATGTTCTTAAGGAGCTATTCTAATGACGTAAGCTTGGACAAGGTCCATGAAAGATGAATGTCTATAGGCATGATTTTAGCTTGAATTGGTAACCCTAGTTGTACCTTTTCATGTTTAATGATATAAATATTTAAATGACTAATCCGTGGGAATTGTGCTTAGCACCGAGTTGATATTGAGATGGAAGCCCTCCAGTTAGTAGAGGTCGGGTCTTCTAGTGAAAGCTCTCCCGTTAGTAGAGGCCGGGTTTTCTAGATGGAACTCTCCCGTTAGTTGAGGCCGAGTCTCTTAAAGCAATCTCTATCCCATAAACTATGTTGCCACCATAGGATGATGTCTTTAAGTAGACATTAGCTAGTGGATCCACATAAGCTAAGAAGTTCATGGTCTTACCTTGGCAAGTAAGACACCCTTTTTCGGTGTGGGGTAGACACCGGATTCCGTGTTGATAGTTCTCATGGTCTTACATGTCGGTTAAGGTTTTTCCCCACAAGTTAATAAACAAGTGTTCTCATGATGAAGTAAAGAAAAGAAGGAAATATGATTTAGCTTGCTTTGGCCTTGATATATGCTTTATGTTTCATGTTTCTCATGTTTATCATGTTTTTAGCTTGGCCATTGCATGTCATGATTATGTCTCTCTCTCTAGCATGACTTATGTGTTTATGTGCATTGCTATCATACTTAGTACTTAATTGTGCTAACGCATACTCTTTCATACATTAACTCCTTTGGTGTAGGACGTGGCGATTTACCTTCCACTCGTGGCTAGAGCTTAATCAGAGAGTTGATAGAAGACTTGGTGAGTCCTCATCCATCCGAGGACATAGCCTAGTTGTTCTTATTTTCATGTCATTTCTTTTCAGTGTCGGATATTGTATTGGGCTGCGTCCCTATCACTTTTATTCGTATTCTATGATATTAGAAGGCTTTGAGACATGAGTTGTAGACTTCCGCTGTTTTGAGTAAAGTTTTGATATAAAAATGCTCTTTTGAACTCTTATTTCTCTATTATCTTGTATGTTATGTATGCCAAGGGCTTGTATGAGGCCTCTCGGGGTCTTGTACGCCGTGTTACATCTAGGGGCTACCCTGGGTCGTGACAAACTTGGTATTCAGAGCGCAAGGTTTTTGAAAGATCCTAGGATGTCTCATAAGCCTCGTCAAGTAGAGTCTCGTTCATGAGTGTGAAACGCGTCACATTTATGAATGAGAGGCTATAAGACGTTTATGAAATTCCACTTCTTTTATTACTCGTAAGTCATGCCATTGAGTTTAACTCTATATATCTCTCTCCTAATCCCTATCCTACGCGTTTCAGGATATGGCGACCCGAAGAGCTTACGCTAGAAGAAACATGGGAGAGGATGTGGAACAAGAAGCTCCTCCTCAAGCTCCTCAAGTTTCGGCCGACCCTTTGGTGGAACAAGTGACTAATGCGGAGTTTAGGGCTACTTTCTAAGTGTTAGCTCAAGCCGTGATGGCTCAAGCCAGTAGAGAGGTGGTGGCTCCTGTGAACCCAAATGTGGGTACGACGGCATCATGAGTGAGGGACTTTACGAGGATGAATCCTCTGGAATTCCATGGATTTAAAGTTGAGGAAGATCCTCAAGAATTCATTGATGAAGTGTACAAGGTGTTGATGATCATGGGTGTGACGTCGGAAGAAAATGCGGAGTTGGCCGCTTATCAACTCAAGGGTGTTGCCCAAATTTGGTTCAATCAATGGAAGAATGAGAGGGCGGTTATTGAGAGTGCTCTTGATTGGGAGAAATTCAAGGTTGCTTTCCTTGATAGGTTCTTCCCTCTTGAGAAGAGAGAGGCTAAGGTTCTTGAGTTTATCAACCTTCAACAAGGAAATATGAGTGTGACAGAGTATGCATTGAAGTTCACACAATTGGCTACATATGCTCCGTCCATAGTTGCCGACCCAAGGGCAAGAATGAGCAAATTTGTGTCGGGAGTGTCCGATATGTTTGTGAAAGAATGTCGCACCGCTATGCTTGTGCATGACATGGATATTTCTCGCCTCATGGTTTATGCCGAACAAATTGTAGAAGAAAAGCTTAAGGAAAGATCTAGGGAGACCAAGAGGGCTAGGACCGGAGATGGTAACTCTTCGCATGCAAGGTCCGATGGACATAGTCGTCCTAGATTTTGACCTAGGTTCTCTAACCAAGGCTCATCCAATGCTCCTCCGAAGTCCAAAAATGATAGGGTGTCTAACCCCAAGTCTCAAAGAGGGTATAATGATCGTTCTTTATTGGCTCCTTGTGCCAAGTGTGGGAAAAAGCATGAGGGTAGATGTCTAGCCGGTACTGATGGTTGTTATAATTGTGGAAAGAGTGGTCACAAGATGAGGGATTGTCCATCTCTCACGGCCAAGGGAAGAGAGAATAAGCAAACTCCACCTAGAGGATCGGGTTCGAATGCTTAGAAGCAAAACCGATTTTATGCACTTCAGGCTCGTCATGAGCAAGAGAGCTCTCCCGATGTGGTTACCGATATGTTAAGAGTTTTCCATTCTATGTTTCGAAGTTAATTTGTTTCTTATCTAAAAGCTAGAAAGATGATCTCAAAGGGTTGCATTTACCATCTTGTTAAGGTGAGGGATATAGATTCCGAGACCCCTACTCTTGAGTCGGTCCCCGTTGTTAATGAGTTTCTGAAAGTGTTTCCTGATGACTTGCTCGGTATTCCTCCCGAAAGGGAAATAGACTTCGGTATTGACCTTCTCCCAGATACGCCATCTATTTCTATTCCTCCTTATAGAATGGCTCCGACGGAACTTAAGGAACTAAAAGAGCAGTTGAAAGACTTTTTGGATAAGGGTTTCATCCAGCCAAGTATTTCTCCATGGGCTGCTCCGGTCTTGTTTGTCAGGAAGAAAGATGGTTCACTCCGTACGTGTATCGACTATCGCCAATTGAACAAGGTTACCATTAAGAACAAGTATCCTCTACCAAGGATAGATGACTTGTTTGGTCAACTTCAAGGGGCTAGTTATTTCTCTAAGATTGACCTTCGTTCGGGCTATCACCAATTAAGGGTGAAAGGAGATGATATTTCAAAAATGGCTTTCCGAACTAGGTATGGTCACAACGAGTTCTTGGTAATGTCATTTGGGTTGACAAATGCTCCGGCCACATTTATGGACTTGATGAATAGAATGTTTAAGCAATACCTTGACATGTTTGTGATTGTGTTTATTGACGACATTTTGATCTACTCAAAGAATGAGGGTGAACATGTTAATCATTTGAGGATTGTGTTGCAAGTCCTCAAGGACCAACAACTCTTTGCGAAGTTTAGTAAATGTGAGTTTTGGCTAAGGTCCGTGACTTTTCTTGGTCACATTGTTTCCAGTAAGGGACATTGAGGTAGATCCTAAGAAGACGGAAGCGGTTAAGAATTGACCTAGACCTTTATGACCTTTGGATATCCGTAATTTCTTGGGCTTAGCCGGTTATTATAGGAGGTTTGTTGATGGGGTTTTGTCCATTGCTTCTCCATTGACGGCTTTGACTCAAAAGAAGGTTAATTTCGCATGGTCCGAGGCATGTGACAAGAGGATCCGACTTACTTCACTCCGATATTGACTCTACCGGAAGGATTCGATGGTTTTGTGGTTTATTGTGATGCCTCGAGAATTGGGCTAGGATGTGTTCTTATGCAAAACGGGAAAGTCATTGCTTATGCTTCGAGACAACTCAAGGTGCACGAAAAGAACTATCCTACTCATGACTTAGAATTAGCGGCAGTTGTGTTTGCTTTGAAAATATGGCGACATTATTTGTATGGGGTACATATAGATATCTTCACCGACCATAAGAGTTTGCAATATGTGTTTAAACAGAAAGATTTGAATCTCCGCCAAAAAAGGTGACTTGAGTTGTTAAAAGACTATGATATGAGTGTTCTACATCACCCTGGTAAGGCTAACGTGGTGGCGGATGCTCTTAGTCGATTTTCTATGGGTAGTGTTGTTCATGTTAAGGATGGTAAGAAAGAGTTGGTTCGCGATGTCCATAGATTGGCTCGATTGGGTGTTAGATTGGTTGATTCTACTAGAGGTGGTGTTACGGTTCACAAGGGTTCCGAATCCTCTTTTGTACATGATGTGAAAGCTAAGCAAGGTCTTGATCCTAACTTGGTTGAATTAAAGGAAGCGGTACTCAAGAAGTCCATAGAGGTTTTCTCCCGGGGGGAGATGGTGTGCTTCGATATCAAGGTCGTTTGTGTGTTCCCAATGTAGAGGCTTAAGAGAGCAAATTTTATCAGAAGCCCATGGTTCTCGATATTCCATCCACCCAGGAGCTACCAAGATGTACCGTGATTTGCAAAAAAATTATTGGTGGAATGGAATGAAGAAAGATATTGCGGAATTTGTGGCTAAGTGTCCTAATTGCCAACAAGTGATAGTTGAGCATCAAAGACCGAGAGGTTTGACCCAAGATATTAGTATTCCTACTTGCAAGTGGGAAGATGTGAATATGGATTTTATTGTGGGTTTGCCTCGCACGAGGCGACAATATGATTCGATTTGGGTTGTTGTGGGTAGAATGACCAAGTCAGACCATTTCATTCCCGTCAAGACTTCTTATTCGGCGGACGATTATGCTAAGTTGTATTTGAGAGAGATGGTTAGGCTGCATGGAGTGCCTTTATCCATTATCTCTGATCGTGGTGCACAATTTACTTCTCAATTTTTGAAGTCGTTCCAAAAAGGTCTTGGTACTCGTGTTAAGCTTAGTACGGCCTTTCATCCCCAAACCGATGGGCAAGCGGAGCGTACTATTCAAACCTTGGAAGATATGTTGAGAGCTTGTGTGATCGATTTCAAGGGTACTTGGGATGATCACTTGCCTTTGATTGAGTTTGCTTATAACAATAGCTACCATTCTAGTATTGGTATGGCTCCATTTGAGGCTCTCTATGGTAGGAAGTGTAGATCTCCTATAGGTTGGTTTGAAGTTGGTGAAGTTGCTTTGATAGGCACGGAGTTGGTGCATTAGGCTAAGGAGAAAGTTTGACTTATTAGGGATAGGTTGAAAATGACTCAAAGTCGACAAAAGTCCTATGTCGATGTTAGAAGAAGAGAATTAGAATTCGATGTGGATGATTGGGTTTACTTGAAAATCTCACCCATGAAGGGTGTAATGAGTTTCGGGAAGAAATGGAAGCTTAGTCCCCGTTATGTAGGCCTATATCAGATTTTGAGACGTGTTGGTAAGGTTGCTTATGTGCTTGACTTGCTTAATGATTTGGCATCTGTGCATCCGGTTTTCCATGTCTCGTTATTGAAGAAGTGTGTTGGTGATCCGACCACTATAGTGCCATTAGAGAATCTTGGCATAAAGGATGGTCTTTCCTATGAAGAAGTTCCGGTTGAGATTTTAGACCGGCAAGTCCGAAAGTTAAGGAATAAAGAAGTTGCTTCCGTAAAAGTTCTATGGAGGAATCAATTGGTTGGGGGTGCTACTTGGGAGGCCGAGACCGATATGATGTCCCGATATCCTCATCTCTTTCCTTCCGATCCTACTCTAGCTTGAGGTATCTTGATCCTCATGGTTCATTCTTTTGGTCTCATGTGTCATAGTTGATTTCCATGATTCCTTCATTATGTATGTTCATGAAGAGTCTTATATGATTATGTGCATTTGAGTATGAGTTGCATAAAGTCTTCATGATATGATGTGTTGATCATGCTTTAGCTTGGAGTTTATGTTTCCTCTTCGGATATTTGCACTTATGTGGTTGCATGCTAGGTTGGGTTGTTAGTCCGTGTCTATTACCCTTCTCAAGATGTCTTGATTCTCATTCGAGGACGAATGTTCCCAAGGGGGAGATATTGTAACACCCCAAGCTTCCAAGGGATTTTAAAATGCAGAACTCACCTGAAGACAGTGACCTATGGAGGTCACCCACGGGCCGTAGATGGATTGGCGGGCCGTAGGTGGGAATCGTCAATGGCACTGTGAAATTTGAGGATTTCCAAATTTCTGAAATTTGACCTACGGAATAGCAGGACGGTTGGTAGTACAGTTGACGGGCCGTAGATGGGTTCCATAGATGCCTTCCAGACTTAGCCAAATTTTCAGCCCAAAATGAACTTTCTGAATCAATTGACGGAAGAACAGGACGGTCCGTCAATTGATGTACGGACTGTGGATCCTGTCCGTCGATTAGCCCGGACAATTTTTAATTAAGGGATTTTTGGTCTTATCCCTAATTGTTTACCTATTAAGCTAAGTCGGTTATACCCTTAGTCTTAGACCTATAAATACTTTCTAAGACTAATTCTTTTTCATTCTAATTCATTCCAAAACTCTCCTCTCTCAAATATTTCTCTCTCTAAAAAGAAACTCTCTCAACTCTCAAGGAAGAAGAAGAAGCTTGAATCCCCAATTGAAGACCTTCATTCTTCTCCAATTCTTGTGGATTGCTTTGAGGTATGATAGTGTTCACCATTAGGAGTCTTTTACTCCAATGGGCCCTTCCTCTTCTTCATGATTTTCAAAGGTTTACTCTAACCCAATTGAATTAGGGTTTGTCATCAATCATTGTGGGTTCTTCAATTATGATTCCAATTATTGATTTTATGATTCCTAGTGCACAATTTAGTGTGATAAAGTAACTTAGTGCACAAATTAGTGTGAATTACATGATTTGATGTAAAGATTGCATGAACCCCCATGATCCCAAACTAATTCTCCCCAATTTGATAATCTATGCTTTGATTGTTGGGTTGAGTTATGATTTGATGAAGTTTATGAATTCTCTATGAAATCAAGCATGAATTATGAATGAATTGAGGATAATCTTATGAATTTAGCATGATCAAGTCAAAAGCATGATTTTCCTCTATTATGTGAGTTCTTCTAGTATGGGTAAATTGTCTTAATTATGACTTTCTTAGCATGAGCTTGCATTAAATTGCATGATATGAGTTGAACTTGCATGAACCCATATGAACTCACTTAAGTGATTCATATTTTATGCTCTTCTCAAAAGAACAGTCACCAAACACCCCACCTTGTCCTTTTCTTTGTCTCTCAATAACCGGCAGGAACCAGTGAGACAGCAACCAAGCCGCCGCCGCTCCTCTCTTTCAAAAACCTATTTCTCAGGTCATGATGACACCTACTACACTTCACCAGTAGGTAAGCCTAACCCTAAGCCCGGAACCATAATCAATGGACTACCAAGTGGAAGCCAACGACAAGAAGAAAGAGCATAGAACAAAGTAGAGAAAGGATAATCAACAAAAATAATACATTACCCATCCCAAGACCAGCATCAGTCAACTTCAAACCCATTCTCCTACTTCCCTAAAACCTACCCAAATTCACTCCCCAATTTCCTCTCTACCTAAGGAAGAACAAGAGGAGGTAGAGTTCCATTCAAGTCTTCAATTCACCATTATTCTTGGGATTGGAGTAGCATGGTATGTGGGTATTCACCCATGGAGTCCATTCCTCCATGGGGTCTCCAAGGTTTCAAATTTCTCAATTCAATTCAATTGATCAAGTTAGGGTTTCAATTTAATCATTATGGGTTTCATCCAATTATGATATATTATTGTTGAATAAGTCTTCTAATGCATAATTCAATGTTAATGCATGATATTTAGTTGAAGTTTTATTGACCCATGCCTAAATTATGATTTTGAACTATGAATCTATGATGAAACCCATGAACCTATGAACTATGAATGCATAAAGATATACATGTTTTTATGAAGTTACTGTAAATGATTTGGGGATGCTTTGAAAGGAAAATATTAATGTTATTGTGAAAAGTTTTCTCACATGCAATTATGATCATGAATGTGAAATGTATTTCTCACATATGGATTCACATTGGTGAAATATTTTACTATCCATGTTGAATTGTCTTTAAGGAGCTATTCTATCTTTTGATCTAAAAAGTGCAGATTGGTATTGATCACTGCCTTTCCTATTTTATAATGATATTTGACTTTTATCTATTCTGTTGGGATTTAAACTTAGCACTGAGAGGGCTTTGAAGTAGAGGCTCAAATAGGGTATTCTCTAGTAGCAACCTATTTTCATGACCTAAGGTACCCCTAGACGTGACATGGCGTGTAAGACACCAAAAGGCCCCATACAAGCCACTTAGCATACATCATACAAGATAATATTAGTTAAGCGTTCAAAAGGCAATTGTATATCATTAAAAGTTGACAAAAGTAACGGAAGTCTAACATAGTCTCAAAGTCATCTAATACATCAATATAAAGAAATTTGGGATGTAACCCATACAAGTTCTAAAGAAAATGACATAGAACAGTAAATGTGGCATTTGCCCTCGAAGTATGAGGACTCACCTAGTCTTCAAATCTCTAATGCAACGAACTAGCCACGAATGGATGGAGAAGAGTCGGATCCTACATTATGAGACAATGTAGGCAAGAGTATGCGTTAGTACATATAATGTACCAAGTATGATAACTATGTGCAGAAGTCATAAAATCATGCTAAAAAGGAAATATATATAAGAATCAATGACCAAGTCAAATCTTAATATGACATGGTAGTAAACATGAGTCAAAACCATAGTCAATGCAAGGAAATCATCTTAAAACAAAACATACTTCAAATACCTTTTTTGGAAATAACCTTAGTTCATTACATGGGAAATAAGCCTTAACCGACATAGACCATGTGAGCTATAACATGGAATCGTATGTCTACCCCACACCGAAAAGAGGTGTCCTTACTTGCCAATGTAAGAAACCTAACTTCTAGCTTAAATGGATCCACTAGATAATGTCTACCTAAGACAAACCTATGGTGGCACAGAGTTTATGGGATAAGGAGATTGTTACTAGAAACCCGGTCTCTACTACGGAAGAGCTTCCATCTCAATATCCTCTCGGTGCTAAGAATAAATCTCACGGAATAATCATAATTCGTAACTTATCTTATCATTAGTAGACATGGGTAATCGCCTCTTGTCTCATTATTCATGGAAGGGACAACAAATAGCCAATCCAAGCTAAAGTTCCTTAGAATAGTGTAATACCCCAGATTCAAAATGGTGGAAAATTTCTAATTTTTTGGGTTGGTGCAAGTAGCGACAAAGGCCACCTACGGACCATAGGATGACTTACGGCCTGTAGGTGGGAACCTTGGGTGGCAGGCTAATGTTTTCAAAATGGCTATTTTCAGGACCCCAAGGACGGATTTCCAGGACGGGCCGTTGTCCAATGTATAAGCCATACAGGGGACCCGTCGTTGCAGGGTCCAAGTTGACAATCTCTAAACCCAACAACAGTATACCAGGACGGTCCGTGGATGGACCTACAGACTGTACGTCAAACCGTCGATAGGGTCTGGCAGTTAACTTTAAGAAGAGCTTTTGGTCTTTTCACCTAATGACTTATTTACTCATTAATGTCGGTTCCCTTAATTCCCTAAAACTATATAAGCCTTTTTTGTCACACCCCGAGACCACCCCCTAGGCATAACACGGTGCTTAGTGTCACGAGTGACCTCAAGCTAACCCATGGCATGGCATATCTAAACAAGTTCAATTAAAGCAATACTCTGCGGAAGCTAGAAACAATTTAATATATGAAATGGGGAAAATAATTCAACATGTCTGAAAGTATATAAATATACGAAGAGTTTTGTGATGACTGAAATCAACACCAACTACTCAAGTTGAATCTAATCTATGTCTGAAAGCCTCTGACTGACTTGAGTTGCTGGGACATGCCCCAGCTAACTCTAAGAAGACTGAAACTGAAAGTAAAGACTGAAAAGTAAAGCATGTCTACTATCCTTAAACTATGAGGACTCACCACTGAAGCAGCTGAGTATGGACTAGAAGTCGAGCTAAGCGCGGTCTGGATGCTGAGCGCCTGAACCTACATCATGAAACGATGTAGCACAAAATTATACGTAAGTACTTTGAATGTACTGAGCATGCATGTATAGATACTAAACTGAACAATATAAACTGAACGATATAGACCGAGCAATATAACTGAACGGGGAAAAAGGGTTGTACTGAAGTATAACTGAAAACTCAACTAGATGCAATGACCAAATACTAATCATGAATATAAGCTGTTGAACTGCATACTAAAGTAAACACAAATAATATGGTCAATGCACTAAGAGTATGACTGTGGGAGACACTGTTAACCGACATAAACCACATGAAATAAATGTGAAGCTCGATGTATATGCCCCATCAAGAGGACCCAATATACCTTGCCAGGGTATAAAGGTATGACTGTGGCGTGACCACTAAAAATGATGCCCAACAGAGGGGACTTCTGAACCTAAGTTGGCACGTAGTTCTGGACTTTGAAGGTACGTTGAACCCGTCCAACTCGGTACTAAGTCTACTCCCAACTGAACATGAAAAGCTAAAACAAAATTGATATACTCAGTAGCTCAAAATACTAACATGGTATCTGGGAATGCACATAAACATACTGAAAGATATGGCTTCAAATACTGGAGCATGATTTTCTAACTGGTCCATCTAGCAAGTATAATTCATGAAATACTAATAATTAATACAAGCTAGGATTCTGAATTCTATATATGGGACTATGCAAATTTTCCAAGAAAGCATGGTATTTAGATCATGGAAACTATAGCAGCTAAAATCACAATGAATATCCAAGATTATGGAAACCCTAGGTCTGAACAATTTATGAGAAATTGAAGAACTGACTGAATTCTAGGGACCTAATGGGTGAAAGGAACCCACTAGTGAAATCCCACATACCTGGTGATGAAAACTACGGAGAAATCCTTTGGATTTGGGGGCTGAACTTGAAGAACACCTCTGCTTGTTCTTGTGAGAAAACTGTCACTTCTTTCTTCTCTTTTCTTTCTATGTTTGATCATTCTGGAGAATGAGGGTTCTAGGTAGTTTTTGACTAGGTTATTAGGCTTAGACTGAGTAAAACGACGTAGTTTAGGCATCAAACGATGTAGTTTAAGTGTCCAACGAATAGGGAAAAGACCAATATGACCCTGACTTAAAAGGTGACAAAGTGACTTCAAGACAGGCTTCACGGGCCGTCTAGAGCACCACGGCCCGTCAAGTGGGTCGTGAAGAATTTCTGCCTGATAGTGCTTTGCTATAATTGGCATAACATTTTACTCTTAACTTCAAATGGATCAAACTTAAAGGAGTTGAAAAGAAGACTCAAAGACCTCTAATTTGATAGGTTGTGGGCCACCTAATTCATTTTTTGCTAAAAGATATGATCGTTTGAAGTTGGCCTTAAACTCTAAGTTTGACAAACCCCCTTCACGGACCATGTGGGACCTCATGAACCATTTAGACGTTCGTGGTCCTTGACCCGTGACTATGGGAGAGGCCCTTCCGGAGTGGGCAACCTCACGACCACTTTCACGGCTCATGAACCTCACCACGAGCCATCTAGGCATCCGTGGGAAGGACACCATCTGGGTCATCCTCTGGGAACATGTTCACGAGCCCTTTAATGGGCCATGGTCCCCTTCACGGACCGTCTAGTGTGTCGTGAAGGGTCAATGGTCCATTTTTGGCTTCGTGGACATTTCCCAAATTCCCTTTTTAGCCCATTTCAAATTCGAGGTGTTACAATATCTCCCCCTTGGGATCATTCATCCTCGAATGAAGTCTAAACAAGCTGAGTTTGGAGGAAAGAGCTGTAATCCCTACCAACTGAGTACTAAAAAGTAAAAACTGATATCTAACTGAAATGAGTTTCATGAACATGCAAATATGCTGAAATGCACGGATAACTGGGGGACAAGATAATGAGATTGAATTTACACAAGATTAAACTGAGAGAATGGAGAGGAGTTATTACCTCAAGCTGAAACTAAATCGGAGGGAAAAAGATGGGGATCCTTGGTCTTCATAGCTGCTTCTGCTTCCCAAGTAGCTCCCTCTACAGACTGATTCCTCCACAAAACCTTTACTGAAGCGACCTCCTAATTTCTCAACCTATGAACCTGACGGTCAAGAATCTCCACTGGAATCTCCTCATAGGTGAGGCTATCCTTCACAGCCACACTTTCTAAAGGGACTATCAATGCCGGATCACCCATACACTTCTTCAACAAGAAAATGTGAAAGACTGGATGAACCGCTGCTAGTTTTGTTGGCAACTCTAAGTCATAAGCCACATTACCAACCCTTTTCAAGATTCTGTAAGGACCTACATATCTGGGACTGAGCTTCCCTTTCTTGACCAATCTCATCACCCCCTTCATGGGTGACATCTTTAGGAAAACCCAATCGTCAATTTCAAACTCTAAGTCCCTCCTTCTCACATCTGCATAGGAGTTCTGACAACTCTGAGAAGTCTTTAGCCTATCTCTGATGATCTGAACTTTCTCCATAGCCTTATGAACAGAATCTAGCCCAACCAAGGCTGCTTTACCTACTTTAAACCAACCAACCGGAGACCTGCATCTACGCCCATACAGTGCCTCATAAGGGGCCATCTGAATACTGGAATGAAAGCTATTATTATAGGTGAACTCTATGAGAGGTAAGTGATCATCCCAACTACCCTTGAAATCGATCACGCAAGCTCTCAACATGTCCTCTAAGGTATGAATAGTATGCTCTTCTTGACCATCAGTCTGCGGATGAAATGTTGTACTGAGATTTACCTGAGTTCCAAGATCTTTCTGAAACGATCTCCAAAAATGAGAGGTAAACTGAGGACCTCTATCTGAGATGATAGAAAAAGGAACCCCATGCAACCTGACTATTTCGTTGATGTTGAGTCTAGTGTAGTTCTCAGCTGACTCTGTAAACTTGATTGCCAAGAAGTGAGCTGACTTAGTGACTCTGTCCACTATCACCCAAATGGAGTCATGTTGTCTGTGAGTATGAGGTAAACCCGTAATAAAATCCATGTTTACCACTTCCCACTTCCAAGTAGGAATGCTAATCTCCTGAGTCACACCTCCTGGTTTATGGTGTTCTATTTTAACTTGCTGATAGTTGGAACACTTAGCTACAAAATCTGCGATGTCTCTCTTCATGCCGTTCAACCAATAGACTTCTCGTAGATCACGGTACATCTTTGTATCACCCGGATGAATAGAATATCTTGAATTATGAGCTTCTGTAAGGATCTGTTGCATTAGATCACCCACATTAGGGACACATAAGCGACCTTGGTAACGAAGCACACAATCTCCCCCTTGGGAGAATACCTTGGCTCTCTGCTGATGAACTGTGCCTTTCAACTGAAGTAATATAGGATCACTATCTTGTTTCTCCATAACCTCCGCTACCAATGAAGATTCTGACCCATTCTGAACTATCACCACCATCTAATGTGTCTATAAGGCAAACTCCTAACCGAGCAAGCTGGTGAACTATGCGGACTCATCAATGAAGCTGCTGAGTATGGACTAGAAGTCGAGCTAAGCACGGTCTGGATGCTGAGCACATGAACCTACATCATGAAATGATGTAGCGCAAAAGTATGCGTCAATATTTTGATTGTACTGAGAATGCAAGATATTGATACTAAATTGAACAATATAAACTGAACAATATAGACTGAGCAATATAACTGAACAGGGAAAAAGGGTTGTACTGAAGTATAACTGAAAACTCAACTTTATGCAATGACCAAATACTAATCATAAACCACTGTGGGAGCTACTGTTAACTGACATAAACCACGTGAGCTAAACGTTGAGTCCGATGTATATGCCACATCGAGAGGACCCAATATACCTTGCCAGGGTATGAAGGCATGACTATGGCGTGATCACTGAAACTGATGCCCAACCGAGGGGACTTCTGAACCTACGTTGGCACGTAGTTTTGGGACTTTGTGGGTACACTGAACCCATCTAAATTGGTGCTAAGTCTACTCCCAACTGAACATGCAAAGCTAAAATGCAACTGATAGACTGAGTAGCTTAAAATATTGGCATGCTATCTGGGAATGCACATAAACATACTGAAAAATATGGCATTCAAATACTTGTGTATGATTTTCTGACTGGTCTGTCTAGCAAGTATAATTCATGAAATGCTTATAATTTATACAAGCTAGGGTTCTGAATTCTATACATGGGACTATGCAAATTTTCACAGAAAGCATGGTATTTAGATCATGGAAACTATAGCAGCTAAAATCACAATGAATATCCAAGATTATGGAAACCCTAGGTCTGAACAATTTATGAGAAATTGAAGAACTGGCTGAATTCTAGGGGCCTAATGGGTGAAATGAACCCACTAGTGAAATCCCTCATACCTGGTGATGAAAACTACGGAAAAATCATTTGGATTTGGGGGCTGAACTTGAAGAACACCTCTGCTTGTTCTTGGGAGAAAACTGTCGCTTCTTTCTTCTCTTTTCTTTCTAAGTTGGATGATTTTGGAGAATGAGGGTTCTAGGTAGTTTTTGACTAGGTTATTAGGCTTAGACTGAGTAAAATGATCTATTTTACGCATCAAACTACGTAGTTTAAGTGCCCACCACATAAGGAAAAGACCAATATGACCCTCACTTAAAATAAGACTAAGTGACTTCAGGACAGTTTTCAAGGGCCGTCTAGAGCACCTTGGCCCGTCAAGTGGTTTGTGAAGAATTTCTGCCTGACAGTGCTTCACTAAAATAGGCATAACTTTTTACTCTGAACTTCAAATGGATCAGACTTGGTAGCGTATGGAAGGGACTCAAAGACCTTTAATTTGATAGGTCATGGGCCACCTAATTCATTTTGTGCTAAAAGATATGATCGTTTGAAGTTGACCTTAAGCTCTAAGTTTGACAAACCCCCTTCACAGATGACTTCACGGACCATGTGGGGCCTCAAAGACCATTTAGACATCCGTGGTCTTTGACCAGTGACTAAGGGAGAGGCCCTTCCGGAGTGGGCAGCCTGGCGAGCACTTTCACGGCTCGTGAACCTCACCACGAGCCGTCTAGGCATCCGTGGGAGGCACACCATTTGGGCCTACCTCTGGGAACATGTTCACGAGCCCTTTAACGGGTCGTGGTCCCCTTCACGGACCGTCTAGTGTTTCGTGAAGGGTCCATGGTCCATTGTTTTGCTTCGTGGACCTTTTCCAATTTCTCTTTTTAGTCCATTTCAAATCCGAGGTGTTACACTTTTAATAAAAAAATTTACCCTTTTCCAATCACTTTAAAACTATCCTAAAGCTCTCCTCTCTCAAATATTTTTCTCTCTAGAAGTTAGAAGAAGAAGAAGAAGAAGAAGAAGAGGGCAAGCTAGGGTTCCAGAAAATCAAGTGTTTCTTCATCAATTGCTTAAGGAAATTGAGCACTAAGGTATGACAGTCTTCATCCATGGATCCCTTTCCTCCATGGAATCCCAAAAATCTCCAATTTTTAAGTTAGAAATTCCAAATTGAATTTAGGGTTTTCTTCCAAGTTATGGATTCAATTGATTGTTGTATGAATTTTGAAATATAAATTGAGTTGAACTTCATGAATTTAGATGAATCCCCATGAACCCATGCCAATCCCCAAATTTTGAAATCCATGCTTTGTTGGTAGGTTGAATTATAAAGTGATGAATTATAAGATATCTCTATGAATCATGCATGACTTATGATTTCTAATCTAAGTTTTTTTATGATGAGATTATGAATGACCTAATGATGGTTTTATGTAAGTAAGCATGCTCAATCAAAAACTATGATTTTCCTATATTATGTGGGTTCCTTTAATTATGACCAAATTGCCTTGTTTATGATTTTCTAAGCATGAGTGTGCATTGAATTGCATGATTTAAGATGAATTCTTATGAACCCATGTAAACTCTATGATTTTTAAATTATGAATATGATGAACTATGTAAGGATGATGTTTATAAAATTATGCATGTCTCTTATGAAGCTAATTATGAAGTAATGGTGCTTTGAGATTGAAGCATCAAAGTTTATGATATGTTAATGTTGTTGTTGAGTTGTGAAAGGAAATTCTCATATATTACTCAACCCATGAATGTGAAAGGTTTTCTCACATGTAATGATTCATAACTTGTTGAAAGGCTTACTCAACTAAATTGAATCGATGATTAAGGAACTATTCTAATGAAGGGACAAGAGGCGATCACCCATGTTCCCTAATGTAGACAAGAGGTGACTACCCATGTCCACTTATGATAATTAAACTATGTCTAATCCGCGAGAATTATATGTAGCACCGAGTGGACAAATGACGATTACCCATGTCCCATAAACTATGTGCCACCATAGGATGATGGTCTATGATAGATACTAGCTAGTGGATCCACGTAAGCTATATGTTAAGTAAAGGGTCCTACCTTGGCAAGTAGGATGGCCCTATCGGTGTGGGGTTAGATACTGGATTCCATGTTGATAGCTCACATGGTCTTTCATGTCGGTTAAAGCTACTTCCCACAACAATGAACTAAAGTGTTTTATGATGTTCCTCAAGTAAAGTAAAGATGTTTAGCTTGCTTTGACCATGGTTTATGTTTCATGTTCCTATCCTCTTTCATGTTTTAGCTTGGTCATCGCATTTCATGAAAATGTCCCGTTTTAGCATGTTTTAAATGTTTTGTGCATTGTTATCATACTTGGTGTACTAACGCATACTCTTGCCTACTTTGACTTGTTAATGTAAGGCTTGGCTATTCTCCATCTATTCATGGCTAGAGCTTAGTAGAAGGATTGTTGATGTAACACCCCAAGCTTCCAAGGGATTTTTAAATGCAGAACTCACCTGAAGACAGTGACCTATGGAGGCCACCTATGGGCCGTAGATAGATTGACAGGCCGTAGGTGGGAACCGTCAATGGCATTGTGAAATTTTAGGATTTCCAAGTTTCTGAACCTTGACCTACGGAACAGCAGGACAGTTCGTAGTCTAGTTGATGGGCCGTAGATGGGTTCCGTAGATGCCTTCCAGACTTAGCCAAATTTTCAGCCCAAAATGAACTTTCTGAATCAATTGATGGAAGAACAGGACGGTCCGTCAATTGATGTACGGATCGTAGATCATGTCCGTCGATTGGCCCCGATAGTTTTAATTAAGGGCTTTTTGGTCTTTTTCCTAATTGTTTACCTATTAAGCTAGGTCTGTTATACCCTTAATCTTAGACCTATAAATACTTTCTAAGCCTAATTCCTTTCATTCTAAGTCATTCCAAAACTCTCCTCTCTCAAATATTTCTCTCTCTAAAAAAAAATATCTCAAATCTCAAGGAAGAAGAAGGAGCTTGAATCCTCCATTGAACACTTTCAATCTTCTCCAATTTCTTGTGGATTGCTTTGAGGTATGATAGTGTTCACCATTAGGAGTCTTTTCCTCCAATGGGCCCTTGCTCTTCTTCATGATTTTCAAAGATTTACTCTTAATCCAATTGAATTAGGGTTTGTGATCAATCATTGTGGGTTCTTCAATTATGATTCCACTTATTGATTTTATGATTCCTAGTGCACGATTTATCGTGATAAAGTAACTTAGTGCATGAATTAGTGTGAATTACATGATTTGATGTAAAGATTGCATGAACCCCCATGATCCCAAGCTAATTCTCCCCAATTTGATAATCTATGCTTTGATTGTTGGGTTGAGTTATGGTTTGATGAAGTGTATGAATTCTCTATGAAATCAAGCATGAATTATAAATGAATTGTGGATAATCTTATGAATTTAGCATGATCAAGTCAAAAGCATGATTTTCCCCTATTATGTGAGTTCCTTCAAGTATGGGTAAATTGTCTTAATTATGGCTTTCTAAGCATGAACTTGCATTGAATTACATGATATGAATTGAATTTACATGAACCCATATGAACTCTATGAACTATGAAATATGAGCATGATGAATTAAGGGTGCTTTGAGAGTAAAGTACCAAATGCTCCGGACTAGGTATGGTCACTACGAGTTCTTAGTAATGTCGTTTGGATTGACAAATGCTCCGGCCGCATTTATGGACTTGATGAATAGAGTGTTTAAGCAATACCTTGACATGTTTGTGATTGTGTTTATTGACGACATTTTAATCTACTCAAAGAATGAGGGTGAACATGTTAATCATTTGAGGATTGTGTTACAAGTCCTCAAGGACGAACAACTCTTTGCAATGTTTAATAAATGTGAGTTTTGGTTAAGGTTCGTAGCTTTTCTTGGTCACATTGTTTCTGGTAAGGGAATTGAGGTAGATCCTAAGAAGACGGAATCGGTTAAGAATTGGCCTAGACCTTTATCACCTTCAGATATCCGTAGTTTCTTGGGCTTAGCCGGTTATTATAGGAGGTTTGTTGAAGGGTTTTCTTCAATTGCTTCTTCGTTGACAGCTTTGACTCAAAAGAAGGTTAAATTCGCATGGTCCGAGGCATGTGAAAGGAGTTTTCAAGAGTTGAAGGATAGACTTACTTCGGCTCTGATATTGACTCTACCGGAAGGATCCGACGGTTTTGTGGTTTATTGTGATGCCACGAGAATTGGGCTAGGATGTGTTCTCATGCAAAATGGGAAAGTTGTTGCTTATGCTTCAAGACAACATAAGGTGCATGAAAAGAACTATCCTACTCATGACTTGGAATTAGCGGCAATTGTGTTTTCTTTGAAAATATGGCGACATTATTTGTATAGAGTACATGTAGATGTCTTCACCGAACATAAGAGTTTGCAATATGTGTTTAAACAGAAAGATTTGAATCTCTGCCAAAGAAGGTGGCTCGAGTTGTTAAAAGACTATGATGTGAGTGTTCTCTATCACCCCGGTAAGGCAAACGTGGTGGCGGATGCTCTTAGTCGATTATCTATGGGTAGTGTTGCTCATGTTGAGGATGGTAAGAAAGAGTTGGTTCGCGATGTCCATAGATTGGCTCGATTGGGTGTTAGATTGGTTGATTCTACTAAAGGTGGTGTTACGGTTCACAAGGGTTCCGAATCCTCTTTTGTGCATGATGTGAAAGCTAAGCAAGGTCTTGATCCTAACTTGGTTGAATTAAAGGAAGCGATACTCAAGAAGTCCATAGAGGTTTTCTCCCGGGGGAGAGATGGTGTGCTTCGATATCAAGGTCATTTGTGTGTTCCCAATGTGGAGGGCTTAAGAGAGCAAATTTTATCAGAAGCCCATAGTTATCGATATTCCATCCACCAGGAGCTACCAAAATGTATTGTGATTTGCGGGAAATTTATTGGTGGAACGGAATTAAGAAAGATATTGCATAATTTGTGGCTAAGTGTCCTAATTGCCAACAAGTGAAAGTTGAGCATCAAAGGCTGGGAGGTTTGACCCAAGATATTAGTATTCCTACTTGCAAGTGGAAAGATATGAATATGGATTTTATTGTGGGTTTGCCTAGCACGAGGCGACAATATGATTCAATTTGGGTTGTTGTGGATAGAATGACAAAGTCAGCCCATTTCATTCCCGTCAAGACTTCTTATTCGGCGGAGGATTATGCTAAGTTGTATTTGAGAGATGGTTAGGCTGCATGGAGTGCCGTTATCCATTATCTCCGATCGTGGTGCACAATTTACTTCTCAATTTTTGAAGTCGTTCCAAAAAGGCCTTGGTACTTGTGTTAAGCTTAGTACGGCCTTTCATCCCCAAACCGATATAGTACGGCCTTTCATCCCCAAACCGATAGGCAAACAGAGCGTACTATTAAACCTTGGAAGATATGTTGAGAGCTTGTGTAATCCATTTCAAGGGTTCTTGGGATGATCACTTGCCTTTGATTGAGTTTGCTTACAACAATAGCTACCAATCTAGTATTGGTATGGCTCTATTTGAGGCTCCCTATGGTAGGAGGTGTAGATCTCCTATAGGTTGGTATGAAGTTGGTGAAGTTACTTTGATAGGCCAGGAATTGGTGCATGAGGCTATGGAGAAAGTTTGACATGTTAGGGAAAAGCTGAAAATGGCTCAAAGTCAACAAAAGTCCTATGCCGATGTGAGAAAAAGAAAATTAGAATTCGATGTGGATGATTGGGTTTACTTGAAAATCTCACCCATGAAGGGTGTAATGAGATTTGGGAAGAAAGGGAAGCTTAGTCCCCGTTATGTAGGCCCATATCCGATCTTCAGACGTGTTGGTAAGGTTGCTTATGAGCTTGACTTGCCTAATGATTTGGCATCTGTGCATCCGGTTTTCCATGTCTCATTGTTGAAGAAGTGTGTTGGTGATCCGACCACTATAGTGCCATTAGAGAATCTTTGCATAAAGGATGGTCTTTCCTATGAAGAGGTTCCGGTTGAGATTTTTGACCGGCAAGTCCAGAAGTTAAGGAATAAGGAAGTTGCTTCCGTGAAAGTTCTATGGAGGAATCAATTGGTTGAGGGTGCTACTTGGGAGGCCGAGGCCAATATGATGTCCCGATATCCTCATCTCTATCCTTCCGATCTTACTCTAGCTTGAGGTATCTTGATCCTCATGGTTCATTCTTTTGGTTTCATGTGTCATAATTGATTTCCATGATTCCTTGATTGTGTATGTTCATGAAGAGTCTTATATGATTATGTGCATTTGAGTATGAGTTGCATAAAGTCTTCATGATATGATGTTGATCATGCTTTAGATTGGAGTGGATGTTCCCTCCTCGAATATGTGAATTTATGTGATTGCATGCTAGGTTGGGTTGTTAGTCCGTGTCTATTACCCTTCTCAAGCTCTCTTGATTCTCATTCGAGGACGAATATTCCCAAGGGGGAGATACTTTAACACCCCAAGTTTCCAAGGGATTTTTAAATGCAGAACTCACCTGAAGACAGTGACCTACGGAGGCCACCTACGGGCCGTAGATAGATTGACGGGCCGTAGGTGGGAACCGTCAATGGCACTGTGAAATTTGAGGATTTCCAAGTTTCTTAACCTTGACCTACGGAACAGCAAGACGGTTCGTAGTCTAGTTAACGGGCCGTAGATGGGTTCCGTAGATGCCTTCCAGACTTAGCCAAATTTTCAGCCCAAAATGAACTTTCTGAATCAATTGACGGAAGAACAGGACGGTCCGTCAATTGATGTATGGACCGTAGATCATGTCCGTCGATTGGCCCCGATAGTTTTAATTAAGGGCTTTTTGGTCTTTTTCCTAATTGTTTACCTATTAAGCTAGGTCGGTTATACCATTAATCTTAGACCTATAAATACTTTCTAAGCCTAATTCCTTTCATTCTAAGTCATTCCAAAACTCTCCTCTCTCAAATATTTCTCTCTCTAAAAAAAAATATCTCAAATCTCAAGGAAGAAGAAGGAGCTTGAATCCTCCATTGAACACTTTCAATCTTCTCCAATTTCTTGTGGATTGCTTTGAGGTATGATAGTGTTCACCATTAGGAGTCTTTTCCTATAATGGGCCCTTCCTCTTTTTCATGATTTTCAAAGGTTTACTCTAACCCAATTGAATTAGGGTTTGTGATCAATCATTGTGGGTTCTTCAATTATGATTCCACTTATTGATTTTATGATTCCTAGTGCACGATTTAGCGTGATAAAGTAAGTTAGTGCACGAAATAGCGTGAATTACATGATTTGATATAAAGATTGCATAAACCCCCATGATCCCAAGCTAATTCTCCCCAATTTGATAATCTATGCTTTGATTGTTGGGTTGAGTTATGGTTTGATGAAGTGTATGAGTTCTCTGTGAAATCAAGCATGAATTATGAATGAATTGAGGATAATCTTATGAATTTAGCATGATCAAGTCAAAATCATGATTTTCCTCTATTATGTGAGTTCCTTCAAGTATGGGTAAATTGTCTTAATTATGGCTTTCTAAGCATGAACTTGCATTGAATTGCATGATATGAGTTGAACTAGCATGAACCCATATGAACTCTATGAACTATGAAATATGAGCATGATGAATTAAGGGTGCTTTGAGAGTAAAGTACCAAAGTTATGATATGATGATACTATGGTCGAGTAGTGAAAGGTTTTCTCACGTAATTCTCCCACTATGATAAAAGATGAACAAAGAGGCGATTACCCATGTTCGTAAGGAGCTATTCTAATGATGTAAGCTTGGACAAGGTCCATGAAAGATGAGTATCTATAAGCATGATTTTAGCTTGAATTGGTAACCCTAGTTGTACCAATTCATGTTTGATGATATAAATATGTTAATGACTAATCCGTGGGAATTATGCTTAGCACTGAGTGGATATTGAGATGGAATCCCTCCCGTTAGTAGAGGCCGGGTTTTCTAGATGAAACTCTCCCGTTAGTTGAGGCTGAGTTTCCTAAAGCAATCTCTATCCCATAAACTATGTTGCCACCATAGGATGTTGTCTTTAAGTAGACATTAGCTAGTGGATCCACATAAGCTAAGAAGTTCATGGTCTTACCTTGGCAAGTAAGACACCCTTTTTCGGTGTGGGGTAGACACCGGATTCCGTGTTGATAGTTCTCATGGTCTTACATGTCGATTAAGGTTTTTCCCCACAAGTTAATAAACAAGTGTTCTCATGATGAAGTAAAGAAAAGAAGGAAAGATGAATTATCTTGCTTTGGCCTTGATATATGCTTTATGTTTCATGTTTCTCATGTTTATCATGTTGTTAGCTTGGCCATTGCATGTCATGATTATGTCTCTCTCTAGCATGATTTATGTGTTTATGTGCATTGCTATCATACTTAGTACTTAATTGTGCTAACGCATACTCTTGCCTACATTAACTTCTTTGGTGTAGGACGTGGTAACTCACCTTCCACTCGTGGCTAGAGCATTGACGTAGAGTTGGGAAGAAGACTTGGTGAGTCCTCATCCATCCGAGGACATGGCCTAGTTGTTCTTATTTTTCATGTCATTTCTTTTCAGTGTTGGATATTGTATTGGGCTGCGTCCCTATCACTTTTATTCATATTCTATGATGTTTGACGGCTTTGAGACATGAGTTGTAGACTTTCGCTATTTTGAGTAAAGTTTTGATATAAAAATGCTCTTTTGAACTCTTATTTCTCTATTATCTTGTATGTTATGTATGCTAAGGGATTGTATGAGGCCTCTCGGGATCTTGTACACCATGTTACATCTAGGGGCTACCCTGGGTCGTGACAGTTGATAACTTGTCGAGTCCTCATCCATTCAAGAACATAGCCTAGTTGCTCTTACTTTTATGTTCTTTCATTTTGGCATTGTATTGGGTCACGTCCCAAAATTTACTTCTCATTCTTATGATAGATTGGCTTTGAGACATGAGATGTAGATTCTGCTATTTTCTTAAAAGCTTTGTTATGATATTGTCTTTTGAACTCTTAAATCTCTATGATCTTGTATGTATGTATGCTAAGTGGCTTGTATAAGGCCTTTCGGGGTCTTGTACGCCATGTCACGTCTAAGGGGTACCTTGGGTCGTGACAAACTTGCTATTCAGAGCATAAAGTTTTAGAAAGATCCTAGGATGTCTCATTAGCCACGTCAAGTAAAGTCTTGTTCATGAGTGTGAAGCACGCCACATTTATGAATGAGAGGCTATAAGATGTTTAAGAAACTCCACTTCTTTCATTACTCTTAATTCGTGCCATAGAGTTTAACTCTAGATGTCTCTCCTAATCCCTATCCTATGCGTTTCAGGGTATGGCTACCAGAAGAGATTATGCTAGAAGAAATGCGGGAGAGAATGTGGAACAACAAGATCCTCCTCAAGATCCTCAAGTTTCGGCCGATCCTTTGGCCGAACAAGTGACTAATGCGGAGTTTAGGGTAGCTTTTCAAGTGTTGGCTCAAGCCGTGACGGCTCAAGCCGTGACGGCTCAAGCCAATAGAGAGGTTGTGGCTCCCGAGAACCCAAATGTGGGTACGACAGCATCAAGGGTGAGGGACTTCACTAGAATGAACCCTCCGGAATTTCATGGCTCTAAGGTTGAGGAAGATCCTCAAGAGTTCATCAATGATGTGTACAAGGTGCTAATGATTATGGGTGTGATGCCGGAGGAAAAGGTGGAGTTGGCCGCTTATCAACTTAAGGGTGTAGCTCAAGTGTGGTTTGAGCAATGGAAGAGTGAGAGGGCGGTTAATGAGGGTCCTCTTGATTGGGAGAAATTCAAGGTTGCTTTCCTTGATAGGTTCTTTCCCCTTGAGATGAGGGAGGCAAGGGTGCTTGAGTTCATCAACCTTTATTAAGGAAACATGAGGGTGAAAGAGTATGCTTTGAAGTTCACACAATTGTCTCGATATGCTCATTCTATGGTTGCCGATCCTAGGGCAAGAATGAGTAAGTTTGTTTCGGTAGTTTCTGAAATGGTGGTGAAAGAGTGTCATACCGCTATGCTTGTCAATGACATGGATATTTCTCATCTCGTGGTGTATGCTCAACAAATAAAAGAGGAGAAACTCAAGGAAAGGTCTAGAGAGGCAAAGAGGGCTAGGACCGGTGATGGTAACTTTTCACACTCAAGATCTCAACTGGAACCTCCTCATAGGTGAGGCTATCCTTCACAGCCACACTCTCTAAAGGTATTATCAATGTCGGATCACCCACACACTTGTTGAATCATTCACACACTTCTTCAACAAGGAAATATGAAAGACAGTATGAACCGCTGCAAGTTCTGCAGGCAACTCTAGCTCATATGCCACATTACCAACCCTCTTCAGGATTTTGTCAGGACCTACATACCTGGGACTAAGCTTCCCTTTCTTGTCAAATCTCATCACCCCTTTCATGGGTGACACTTTCTGGAAAACCCAATCATTGATTTCAAACTCTAAGTCCCTTCTCCTCACATCTGCATAGAACTTCTGACGGCTCTGAGTTGAATTTAGTCTATCTCTGATGAGCTAAACTTTCTCCATAGCCTCATGAATCGACTCTAGCCCAACCAAGGCTACTTCACCTACTTCGAACCACCCAACCAGAGACCTGCATCTACACCCATACAGTGCCTCATAAGGGGCCATCTGAATACTGGAATGGAAACTGCTATTATAGGCGAAATCTATGAGTGGTAGGTGATCATGCCAACTACCCTTGAAATCAATCACACAAGCTCTCAGCATGCTCACTAAGGTCTGAATGGTACACTCTGCATGACCATCTGTCTTTGGAGGAAATGTTGTACTGAGATTTACCTGAGTACCAAGACCTTTCTGAAACGATCTCCAGAAATGAGAGGTAAACTGAGGACCTCTATCTGAGATGATAGACAAAGGAACCCCATGCAACATGACTATCTCGTTTATGTAGAGTCTGGTATAGTTTCCCGCTGAATATGTAGTCTTGACTTTCAAGAAGTGAGCTCACTTAGTGACTCTGTCCACTATCACCCAAATGGAGTCATGCTGTATGCGAGTACAAGGTATGCCCATAATGAAATCCATGTTTATTACTTCCCACTTCCATGTAGAAATGCTAATCTCTTGAGTCACACCTCCTAGTTTTTGATGTTCTACTTTAACTTGTTGATAGTTAGGACACTTAGCCACAAAATCTACGATGTCCCTCTTTATGTCGTTCCACTAATAGACTTCTCGTAGATCACGATACCTCATAGTGGCACCCGGATGAATCAAATATCTTGAATTATGGGCTTTTGTATGGATTTGCTACGTCAAATCACCCACATTAGGGACACATAAGTGACCAAGGTAATGAAGTGCACAATCTCCCCCTTGGGAGAAAACCTCAACTCTCTTCTGATGAACTGCACCTTTCAACTGAAGCAATATAGGATCACTGTCCTATTTCTCCTTAACCTCTGCTACCAATAAAGATTCTGATCCATTCTGGACTATCACACCACTATCTGACATGTCTTTAAGGCAAACTTCTAAGCGATCAAGCCGATGAACATCTCTGGCTAATTCTTTCTTCTCTTTCTCAACATGTGCCACACTACCGATGGATAATCTTCTCAGAGCGTTAGCCACTACATTGGCCTTACCCAAATAGTAGAGCACATTCATGTCATAGTCTTTGAGGAATTCAAGCCATCTCCTCTGACGAAGATTCAACTCTTTCTAGGTGAACACATAATGGAGGCTCTTATGATTTGTGAACACATCAGCATGAACATCATACAAGTAGTGTCTCCAAATCATTAGGGCAAACATGATGGTTGCAAGCTTGAGGTTATGAGTTAGGTAGTTCTTCTCATGGAACTTAAGCCGTCTGGAAGATTAAGCTATGAACTTACCCTATTGCATCAACACAAAACCTAGGCCAACCCTGGATGCATCATAATGAACCACATAGCTACCTGAACACTCTAGTAGAGTCAAGACAGGAGTTGTAGTCAACCTGGTCTTCAGTTCTAAGAAGCTTTTCTCACACTGATCTGACCACTGAAACTTGACCTTTTTCTGAGTCAACTTGGTCAAAGGTGCAGCTATGGATTAAAATCCTTCAACAAACCTTCTATAGTAACTAGCCAAAAATCAAGAAACTTATGATATTAGTCGAAGAGGTGCGTCTAGGCCAGTGCTTTACTGCCTCAATTTTTTGAGAATCCACTCGGATCCCTTCACTGGATACAACATGAACAAGTAAAGCGATCGAGTGTAACAAGATATCACATTTACTAAACTTAGCGAATAGCTAGCGATCTTTGTGGGTTTGCAGAACAACTCTTAGATGAGTCACATTCTCTTCTTCATTCCGAGAATAAACGAGGATATCATGAATAAAGACGATGACGAACAAGTCTAAATACTATTTGAACACCCTGTTCATTAAGTTCATGAAAGATGAAGGAGCATTTGTTAGTTCAAACGACATAATTACAATTTCATAGTGACCATACTAAGTCCTGAATGGTGTCTTCGGGATGTCACTATCTCTGACTCTGAGCTAATGATAGTCGGATCTGAGGTGTACCTTAGAAAAGTTACTAGCACCCTGAAGTTTGTCGAACAAGTCATCAATCCTTGGGATGGGATATTTATTCTTAATTGTGACTTTGTTCAACTAACGCTAGTCAATGCACATCCTGAGAGAACCATCTTTCTTACGCACGAACAACACTAGAGCACCCCATGGAGAGATGTTGTGTTTGATGAAGCCCTTATCTAAAAGATCTTTCAATTGTTCTTTCAATTCCTTAAGCTCAGCTGGAGCCATTCTATAAGGAGGAATGAAATAGGCTGGGTATCTGGAAGGACATATATTCCGAAGTCAATTTCCCTTTTTGGAGTAACTCCAGAAAGATCTTCTGGAAACATTTCTGGAAATTCATTCACCACTGGGATGGACTCAAGAGTTGGGGTTTCAGAGTTTGAGTCATTAAACTCAACAAGATGATAGATATACCCTTGGGAAATCATTTTACTCGCCTTAAGGTAAGAGATAAATTGACCTACAGGTATTGAGTTACTACCCTTCCACTCTAAGACTGGCTCATTTGGAAACTGAAATCGGACGATCCTCGTTCTACAATCGGCTGAGGCATAACAAGAATGTAACCAATCCATGCCTAGAATGATATGAAAATCTATAATTTCTATATCTACAAGGTCTATTGAGGTGTCTTTCTGGGAAACTATGAAAGGGCAATTTATCTCCAGACTAATGACCCACGCTCAGCAAGTTGAGGGAGATAAGCTCAAGGGGATGGCCAAGGATAACAAAAAGGCTAGAAAAGGCAACTATGAATATTCTCAGCAGAGGCCGGATAGTGGAAATCACTTGCATTTTAGTAGAGGTCTATAGCCCTAGCGCCTTCATCAGCTAGTGCTCCGTCCCCAGGTTTTGACAAGATAAAAAAGGGAGGGCATGAGGCTCTAACTCTTAGTATTTACCATATTGGATACTCCAAACAAGAACTTGCCCATTTGTGCTCTCGGATAGGCCACAATATGTGAAGCATACTTGGAGAGCTGAGTGAACTGTTGCCCGTATTCCTGGACTGACATCGACCCCTACCTCAAGTTCATAAATTCATGGGCCTTAGCCTCCCTCAACTCTCTCAAGAAGAACCTATCCAGAAAAGCTCCAATAAAATAGTCCCAGGCCACAGGAGCCGCATTCACACCCCTGTAGTCTTTCAACTGCATGAACTAGATATGAGCCACATCCTTGAGTTGATAGGATGCTAGTTCAACACTATGAGTACCAGTCACTTGAATTACTTCAAGAATATACTTGATCTCATCAATGAAATTTAAACTCTGGCGGATTCATACGAATAAAATCTCTAACCTTGGCTGCAGCTGATCCACTAGTGGTGTTTGCAGGAGTTGGGGCCTGCTAATTGGCCTTGTTTGCTACGGTCTGAGCCAACAGCTAGATCACCTTACAGAACTTTACATTTGTAACCTCATTGTTCAGGACTGGAGGAAGTGTGTTAGCATTGCATGCATTAGCATTTCGTGCCTTAGTTGTGTGAGGAGGCATGATCTGAAATGCATAACGATTGATCAGAAGGAAGAATTTGATTCACAATTCATTGCACAATAAAGATAGCAAAAGAAGTAAAGTTTTTCTTATAACACCTCGTAGCCTCCCCCTCATAGGTGTGGCGTGCTTCACACCCATGAAAGAGACTCTACTTAGTGCGGCTTTCAGACACCCTAGGACTTTTGAACCAGATGCTATGATACCAAGTTTGTCACGCCTCGAGGCTACCCCTAGGTGCAACATGGTGCTTAGTGTCACAAGTGACCCAAAGCTAACCCATGGCATGACATATCTATACAGGTGCATTTCAAACATGCACTATGCGGAAGCTAAAAACTTTTTAATATCTGATATGGGGAAAAATCCCAACTTGTTTGAATATATAAATATTAGAATAGTTTAGTGATGACTAAAAAAACACCAATGACTCAAGATGAATCTAATCTATGTCTGAAAGCGTCTAACTGATCCGAGTTGCTAGGACATACCCCCAGCTAACCCTAATAAGACTAAAACTGAAAAGTAAAGACTGAAAAGTAAAGCATGTCTATCATCCTTGAACAATGAGGACTCGCGACTGAAGCTCCTGAAAGCGTACTGGAAGTCGAGCTAAGCCTGGTTTGGATGCTGAACGCGTAAACCTATATCATAAAATGATCTAGCACAAAAATATGCGTCAGTACTTTTAATGTACAGAGCATGTGGGATATAGGCTAAGTTGAACAATATAGAAACCTAACATGGAAATAGATATACTGAAACATAACTGAAATCTGAGCTGGTTGCAATGACCATGTACTAATCATGAAGATATAAGATGCTGAACTGAACACTGAAATAAATACGGAATACATGGACAATGCAACATGAATCTGACTATGGGTGATACTATTAATCGACATAAACCACGTGAGCTAAACGTGGTGTCCGATGTATACGCCCTATCGAGAGGACCCAATATACTTTGCCAGGATATAAAGGAATGACAATGGCGTGATCACTAAAACTGATGCCCAACAGAGGGGACTCATAAACCTACATGGGCACGTAGTTTTGGGACATGAAGATTTGCTGAACCTTGGTCCAACTCGGTTCTAAGTTTACTCCTAACTGAATATAAAGCTAAAAATGTAACTGTAATATTGAATAGTTCAAAACACTAATAATTATCTGAGAATGCATCATACATATACTGAAAGATATGGCATTCAAATTCTGAAGCATGATTGTCTGACTAATCTGCCTAATAAGTATAATTCATGAAATACTGATGATTAAAACAAGAAAGGGTGTCTGATTTTTATATATGGGACTAGACTAATTCTCCAAGAAACATGTAATTAACATTATAGAGCCTATAACAGCTGAATTCCAATGGATCCCTAAGATTTAGGAACCCTAAGTCTGAACAATTTATGGAGAAACTGAAGAATTAACTGAATTCTAGGGACATAATGTGTGAAAGGAACCCACTAGTGAAATCCCACTAGACTGTCACCTCTTCCTCTTCTTTTCTTTCTAAGTTAGATGATTTTTGGAGACTAAATATTTTAAGTAGTTTTTTACTAGATTATTAGGCTTAGACTTAGTAAAACGATGTAGTTTAAGTAACAAATGATGTAATTTAAGTACCCAACGCATAGGAGAAAAGACCAATACGACCCTCAGTTCAAACTGATGAGTTGGCTGTCAAGAGAGATTTCACGGGCCGTCTAAGGCATGATGGCCCATCTAGTGGGCCGGGAAGCATCATTTGCCTGACAGTGCTTCACTAAAATGGGTATAACTTCTTACTCCAAACTTCAAATGGGGCAAACTTTGTGAAGTTTGAAAGAGGACTCAAAGACCTTTAATTTGATAGGTCATGGGCCACCTAACTTATTTTGTGCTGAGAGATATGATCGTCTGAAGTTGACCAAAAACTCAAAATCTATTGGGTTACTTGTACGGACCACTAAACAGACCGTACAAGTCACCACAGGCCGTTTCATGGCTCGTCTAGGTGACTCCTGCCCAGGCAGCCCCTGGAGGCCCTTCACGATGCCCTTAATGGACCGTGAACCCCTAAACGGACAGTCTAGGTGACCCCTGCTAGGGTAGTCTTGGATAGTCACTTCAGGATGCCCTTAATGGGTTGTGGACCCCTAAATGTCCCATCACGGGTGCCGTGAAGGGTCCATGGTCCATTTTTGGTTCGTGGACTAGCCCATTGTCCTTTCTAGCGCTTTCTCGATGTCTGAAGTGTTACATAAAACCTCCCATTTCTACATCCTTTCCTTAACACAAACTTCATTTCTCTCTATATTTTATGGATTGAAGGTCTTAAAACTCTTTTGAGGTTGATTTCAAAGTCTCCATTAAAGGACTTCAAGTTTTAAGCTCACCGGGCTTTTTCAACTATTTGGTATATTGCTTCATTTTTCCAGTTTCAAGCTTTAATAAATTCAATTTTGAGATTGATTCCATGGTTAGTTGATTTCCCAAAACTCCTTGTGCTAGAATTTCGATTTTTGTTAAATAAAAACGGGGTAATTGTTATTGAAAATTTGGTCTTCCATGCCCTTTCTATCTTTGATTTCTAGATCAAATTCTTGGAACAGCAAAATCCACCGAATGAGCCTCGGGTTGACGTCCTTCTTGTTGATTAGCTACCTGATAGTAGCATGGTCAGTGTAAACGATAACCTTAGTACCTACCAAATATGAATTGAACTTGTCAAAGCAAATACTAGAGCAAACATCTCCTTTTTAGTAACTATGTAGTTTGCCTACGCAGAGTCGAGAGTCTTTCTTGCATAATATATTAAGTGAAACACCTTCTCTCTTCTTTGGCCCAACACTGCACTCACTTCTATATCACAACATCACATATAAGTTCAACTGGTAGCTCCCAAGTAGGAGCAATTAAGATATGGGCCTCAACTAAATTCTCTTTCAACAATTCAAAAGCTCTAACACAACTATCATAAAATTTGAACTTCACATCCTTCTCTAATAGACTACACATAGGTCTCGCACTCTTAGAGAATTCCTTGATGAACCTCCTATAGAAACCAGCATGCCCAAGGAAACTTTTGACTCCTTTCACCAAAATTGGAAGCTGCTACTTTTCTATCACTTCTACTTTGGATTTATCAACCTCCAACCAATTTTTTCAAGACTTTGTGACCTAGGACTATGCCCTTTCTCATGAGCAAGAACCCTGTTAAGATTGCATAAACATAACTCAAAAGATTCATCAATAACTGAAAATTCATCCATGAATACTTCCACAAAATCCTCCACTATATCATGAAAAATGGCCATCATGCATCTTGGGAAAATGGCCGCTGCATTGCAAAGTCTGAAAGGCATACACTTGAAAGAATATGTGCCATAAGGGCAAGTGAATATCGTCTTCTCTCAGTCCTCAAGTGCAATCACAATCTGGTTGTATCCAGAGTAACGATCTAAGAAACAATAGTACTCCTGCCCGGTTAAGCTAGCTAACATTTGATAAATAAAGGGAACTGGATAGTGTTCCTTTCTGGAACTTCATTCAGTTTGTGATAATCCATTTAAATTCGCCATCCAATGACTGTCCTTATTGGGATCAGCTCATTTTTTTCGTTCATCACCATAGCCATGCATCCCTTTTTAGGCACACATTGCACAAGACTTACCCACTTACAATCTGATATAGGATACAAGTATATAACCAAATAATGACCTCTTTTCTCACTACATCCTTCATTACTGGATTCAAACGGCGATGGTGTTGTTCACTTGGCTTGTGGCCTTCCTCCATGTAAATCTTATGCATGCATAGAGCTGGACTAATCCCATGTATGTCAGACATCTGCCAACCAATATCTCTCTTTCTCTTTCTTAGGATAGCTAAAGCTGCATTGACCTGCAATTCATACAAATCTTAACATTGAATTACTGGTGAGGTTTTATCATCTCCTAAAAAGGCATACCTCAAATGAGATGCGTGTGCTTTTAACTCACGCTTAAGGGCTTCTTCAATTGAAAGCTTTGGTGGAGGCCATAATACTCTGTTTAAAGGTTCCCAACCCTCTCTTGATATCCCCAAACTACACACATCTAAGAAATGCACCATATCTTGTGCCTCAGCATCACCATATAGATGCCATGGTCCACCAACACTCTCTCTAGTGGGTCTCTAGATGGATGTAATGAGCTTATGCATCAGATCAATGTCTGCAATGGCTGAAAACTCTTCATATACTGCATACAGCTTAAAGGCTTGGTATATATCAAACACCTCCTCTTTATCATATGCTCTCATAGTTAACTGACTTGCAGCTACATCTATCAATGCACACTCAGCACTGAAAAAGGGTCTCCCAAGGATGAATGGCACCGCAGGGTCTGGTTCAAAATTCAACACAAAAAAGTCAACAGGGAATATTAATGATCCCACTTGAACCAACACATCTTCCACAACTCCTACAGGTCTAGCCACTGATCGATTAACAAGTTTTAGGATGATGGTTGTGGGTTTCGGGCCACCCATTCCCAACTTTTGATACAGAAATATTGGTATGAGATAAATGTTGGCATGAGAATAATGTTGGCACCAAGATCTCAGAACCCCAGGCATGAATGCTCTTCCCTATAGTGATTTTTACCGTGAAACTTCTTGGGTCCATCAGCTTAATGGGCAACCTGTTTTGAAATCTGGAACTGCACTCTTCAGTAAGTGCCACTATTTCATAATCTATTAATTTCCTCTTGTTTGTTACTATCTCATTCACATATTTTGCATACTTCAATATTCCCTGCAAAGTATCAATAAGAGGCATATTAATGTGAACTTATTTAAGGAGAGAGAGAAACTTATCAAAGCATTCATCATTGCTCTGCCTTTTGAATTTTTTAGGGAAGGGAAGAGGTTGTTTCACTTTAGCTGGTACATTTTTTTCATGTGAATTCTGCCCAACCACACTACTATTATTTTCCCCACTCATTATCTTAGTGTTTCTTTCCTTCATAGTTAGCTCTTCTAACTGCAAACCATTGCAATTACCAACAACATTTACCTGCCTCGAATTTTGATAAGTATTACCTTGAAAGCCTCCTTGAGGGTGTGAATTTTTAGCACTAGCAAATTCTCTGAAATGCTTTTCCAAATGTTGAGTGGCTAATTGGTTGTTTCTCAAATCTGCAGCCATTTTATCCATATTTGCACTTGCTCTAGCCTATTTTACCATGATTTTCTTTAATATCTACTCAGTGCTCATATTTTCTTGCTAGTAACGTTAATTATTACCTTAACCCTGGAGTTCATAATTCTTCTAATTACCTGGCGATCGGTATTGATTTTTCCCTTGCATCTAATTTTGGTTCCCTCACCATGAGAAGTTTTTCTGGTTCCTCCAACTAGGATTGTATATGTTCCCATAATTCTTGTGATCTCCACCTCTTTGAGCATTTCCCATGAAGTTTACCGAATCTAGATTTGCTCCACAATATTTTGTAGCATGGTCACCACTACCACATACCTCCCACCATACCTGATGTTGTTGCACCGCTCTTACCTGAGTTGGTTGTTGTCCCAATGACATGTTGCTGAAATGGGTGGTCATCATTTTCTGCATTGAAGCAATATTTGCAGTTAAAGCTGTCATTGCATGCACCACAGTTTTGGTGCCTCTTCCATTCAACTCAAGTTTCCCTGTGAAATCCGATTTAGCAAAGCAAACAGTTCATTATATGTCTACTTTAGAGCTTTCCCTCCTTCAGCTCAATCTAACAGAATTTTAGTATTTGGTTCCAAACCCTCAATAAAAGTGTGGACCAAGACTTCATTCGCTTTGTGATGATGTGGGCATCTTATTAGTAAGGATTTGAATCTATTCCAAGCCTGGTAAAAATTCTCTCCTCCTCTTTGTTTGAAACTCAATATCTCACTCCTTAGCTTGGCCATTTTCCCTGATGAAAAGAACCATATTAAGAACTCACAAGAAATATCACTCCATGACGTAATTGAGTTTGTTGGCTCTAATTTCAACCACCTCCTTGCTTCCCCTAATAGAGATAAGGGAAACAAGGTGAGCCTTACATAGTCAGGGGACACTCCAGTTGGAGTGTAGGTGTCGCAGGAATTTCTTAATGAGCACTTGAGGATCCTCATGACATAAACCAGTGAACTGCCCATTACTGTACAATAGTTGTAGCATGTTCTACTTTAATTCAAACCTACCCCAGATGGCGACTACTGAATACTTCATGGAACATTAGTTGTGAGTGGGATTGCCATATCACGAACTATCCTTGCTTCCATCTCTACTAGTGTTTACGACTCAATATTGATTTAAGGGTCAGGGTAGGTTCGAGCCGCTTGCCTTCTCTAGAAGTGAAAGATTCTTTCATGCTTAGATAGTTGCTCTACAAGAGCCCTATCATTGTATAGCGTGATGTCCAAAATAACCTGCATTGAAGAACAACTAATAACAAGTCGTAAACACTTGAAAAATAAACTGATAGACTAAAAAAATTAAATATCTCCTAAATCTAAAGTCCCCAATAACGGTGCCAAACACTTATTGCACCCAAATGCACATGCAAGTGTACACGGTCAGACAAGTAATAAAGTAGCTCTTTTTAAGCGATGGATATCGAACCACAGAGACTTATGATCAGTTAATATATAATTTCTGTAATAACTAAAATTTAAAGCAAGTGTGTCAAAAGAGTTTAATGGGTATTTCATAAATTAAAATTTTCACAAAAAGAACTAAACTATCTAACTACGGTTCAATTTCACGTGGAGTTTAAACAATGACTTAGGCAATTATAGGGCTGCAGCTTAAAATAGAATTCATGCACAGTACCTCTTCTATGAATTTCAATTGGTTATCAAATCATGGGTTTACAAGGTTAAATGTAAGATTATGATCTCCCGACCTCTAATCTCCTACCACATTTGGCAGTATAACTACATCGTTGAGCGGGGATAGACTGAACCAACTGTGGATCATTAGGTTTTCATCTTGTTTTGTAACCATAAATGGTATTTAGCTATATCCCTATCCTAAATACAAATCAACCCTATTTTGTGTACGAGAAAAGATCATGCCCCTTTTGTCCCCTAGTACTATCGTTCTATTCTTCTCCTGAGTTCAAGTATGGAAATGAGTGTATCTTTATGGTGATCAAGCATTAAAATAGTGAGAGTAAGAACGAAAGAGCGATTTCAAGTGATAACCAAATTCATTCCATAGATTAATACTATACATTCATTCGTAGCCACAATCCTTGATTAGAGGGAATTAGCAACTCCTAATTTGATTCTCAATATTTAAATGTTCAATAATCATAAGAAAATTCAAGAGATGAAAAAGAATAGGAATGAACCCTAAAATTTGAAGTGATATTCATCCAAGTCCTTGTTCTCCAAAAACCAAAAAAAGAATAATTAAAATAATGAAAATCAAGAGTATCTATAGCTTGGGAAAATTGCAAATATTGGGCTGGCAGATCCGTGACACGGAGCTGTTATAGACCTGCCTATTCCTTCAGCAAGTACTTCTTTGCGACATGGAGCTGTTACATAGTTCACTGGATCAAAAAATTCTATTGAGCCAAATATTAGTTTCCAGCTCTACGTCACAATCTTAATACAGAGGGTATTTTCTTCGTCGATCTTCCTTTAGCTCCTTAGAAACTTGTTTCTTATGTTTTTGCCCATCCATTTCATATCCACTTCACTTTCTGCCATTTTGAGCCTCTTTCTTGTGCTTTCAACCTACAACCAACTAATCACATTAGTTAATTGAGATGCACAAATATGACTCAAATACTAGCAACATAATGAGAATTTTCCTTTAGGCATATAAATATGTTCAAGATCAAGGTCATCTTGACCAAAATAAATTTTTCTGTGGGCAAGGAATTTTATAATTATGACTTATTTTTTCTTAATTTTATGATGAATTTAGTAAAAATGCCTTTGCCTTTGCCTTTGCTTATATGGTTGAGCCTATTTCTTTATGGTATGCGTTAGAACATTGAAGGAAATAATGAATTCTATGTTAATTAGTTATGATGTTCCAAATATATTGTGGGGTAGAGCTATGTTATCTGCGTGTAACTTACAGATTCTAAAGTTTTTGATAATATGCTTATTGTGCTGCATATGGATTTTTTGTTTTAAAGAGGGATATTATTGATTGTAATACTATTATTGAGACAAAGAATATTGAATTTTTTGAACACATTTTTCCAATGTGTGATAAAATTTCTCATGCACCCGTTGAAAGAATAATGAGCATATCTCTAATGAGGAACTGAGAAGGAGCACAAGGGCTAAAACAATATTCTTCTTTGAGACTCCAAAAATTTTAATCTATCAATGTGTATAATTCTTTCATATTTAAAATTATTTCACAATTAAACTATGTAGAGAAAACATCATTGACCATGATATGTTGAAGAACAAGTTCTTCACTTTTCGTGCCTTGAGTATGCTCTAGCAGCAACAATACCAAGAAATGAAGTTAAAAAATTATTATAAATTAATTTCAAATCTTTTATTGCTGAATAACATAATGACCTATTAGTTAAAAATCATGAAAGATGACATACTAGTTCTATGCCATTTTGAAGTGAATGAGACAATTTTCACCAATCTAAGCATGAAAAGGTCGTGGCCCTAGTCGTGTTCATGGTTGTGGTTGAGGAAGAAATTTTAATCAAGGAGATAATCTTGTATCGAATAATAACCTTCATCACCAACAGTATAATAAGATAGATAAAGTGCATGACGCGGTGTAAAAGAAAAATTCAGATAATAAATGTATCGATATGGAGTAAAAGGACATTGGTCGTGTATTTGTCATATGCCAAGCCACCTAATTGAGGTTTATCAAGAATTCCTTAAGAAGATGTAAAATAATACAGAGACAAACTTTATCTCTGAAGACAATGTTGAGCCCATGCATCTCGATGAAATAGATTTCTTTGAAAATCTAGTAGACGAGATGTATGGAGTTACTTGAAAAAACTCTTTTTCTACGGTAAATGGGTTCCTTGGCCATAATGATGCCACATGGCCATTCATATCTATGTCGGCATTCTTCATTAGATAGAGGTCGAAGATCCTCACTGTCTTGCATAATGTTAAGTGCAATGTTTATATAGAAAAATATTATCAACCAAATTTTCGATCAATTTAGTTTTATTCTATCACTAGCATGACTTACTCTTGATACTATTAAAGTTGGTGCTACCCTGGTTGCTCTTGTTTCAGTCGTTCTACTGGATGTTTATGTTAAATAAAAATGCAAGAATGTAAGTAGACATGGTTACAATCCTTCATAAAAATATGTCTCAATGCAGAAGAATATTTGAATGAAATGACAATCCTGCTAAGCTAAAAATAATTTTTACTTAAAAGGATGATATAATTATTGCGGTCATTTCAGAATTAAATATTGAGGTCAATGTGAGAAACTGAATGATAGACTCTGTGCTACGAGGTGCATTTCTGTTTACTAAAGTGAATTGTATCATACACCCAAACTAAGAAAGGAGAATAAATTATTTATCTTGATGAATCAAGGACAACTTAAGTTCTTTGAATAGTAAAAGTTTTTCTCAAACTCACATCTGGTAAAACTTTAGAATTGAGTGATGTTTGTAATATCTAAATCAATTTAGTTTATGTGGAATTATTAGGAAAAGGTGAAGTGAAGGTTTCTTTTGAAGATAATGAGGTCATCTTCACCAAAAATAATTTTTTTTGTGGGAAAGAAATATTGTAACTATGTCTTATTTGTGCTTAAAGTTTATGATTATTTGCGTAAAAATGCATCTGCTTCTACCTATATGGTTGAACCTATTTCTTTATGGAATGCTAGATTAGGACATGTTAATGTCTCATATATTAAGAAAATGCGGTCTCTTCACTTAATATTTGATTTAGACTCAAATAATTTTGACAAATTTGATATGTTTTGAAGCTAAACTTACTAAAATATCATATTTTTCAGTTAATATAGAAACTAAATTACTATCTTTAACTCACCTAAATAACTATCTTTAGTTCACACTAATTTAGGTGATTTAAAACAGACTATGACTAGAGGTGGTAAAAGATATTATGTGACTTTTACAAGAACATTGGAAAAGAATAAAGGTGACTCAATTGTTCAGTCTAAATAAGCTCAAATTATTGAGAATGTAATGTATTTAATGAATTTTACTAGGCTTTATATAGCCTATATTGTGTGTAGACTTAGTAGATATCCTCATAATCCAAACAAAGAACAGTGGTCTGCACTAATATGACTAAAGAAATATAGGAACCATAATTTATGGGGTATCATGTATAACGAATTTCCTTCTACATTATAAAGATATTGTGATGCAAATTGAATCTCTGATTCAGATGATACAAAATCCACTAGGGGCTATGTGTTCACCTTTGGTGGTAGTGCAATATCATGGAAATCAGCTAAATAGGCGATCATTGCTAGATCAATTATAGAGTTAGAGTTTATAGCTCTTGAGCTAGCTGATTTTGAGGCTGAGTGACTAAGAAATTTGTTAACAAAAATTCCTTTGATAAAGGATGTGTTGCCTTCGTGTTTATGCACTGTGATAGTGAAGCCGCAATTTCTATTGCGAAGAGTAAATCTTATAATTGTAAGAGCAAACATATGAAATTGAGACATGATGTCATAAAATAATTATTGAGTGATGAAATAATTTTCATTGATTATGTAAAGTCAGAATTGAATTAAACCAATTCACTAACTAAACCTGTGGGAAGAAAATTAATTCTTCAGACCTGAAAAAGAGATAGGCTTAAGACCCACATGATTGACAGTAAAAATGGTAACCCAAACTATGTGATTGGAGATCCCATGAAGTAGGTTCATATGGGTAATAACAAGTCAATATTGACACTGCGCACTAACAGAGAGTGCTTGAACTACCATTAATTGTGAGGGATGAGTTATTAGCTCTTATTAAATTTATAGTCCCTAAGGATGATGTATTTAAAGCAGTATGCACTTCATGAATTCACCGATCTGAAAAGTGGAGTGAGGCCGCTCCCATAAGACTTTGACCTAGTCTCTAGAGCTCTAATGAATAATCAGGCTTGCACATGGCCTATTGGTGTAAAATCGTGTTAACAACATAATTTGAAATTAAAAATCTGATTGGTAAAATCTCTAACTTACAATAAGAATTATGGGTCCTTAGAAATTTATATTTCACTAGTAATTCTTTAAGATAAATTTTATCCATCTAAATTTAGTTCAGTCACGACCTATAGTACCCCCTAGACGTCACATTGCGTATAAGACCTCGAAAGACCCCATACAAGTCACTCAGCATACATCAAAAAAGATAATAGTTGTTAAGAGTTCAAAAGACAATTTTATATCAAAAAGTAGCGGAAGTCTAACATGAGTCTCAAAGCCATCTAATACATCATAAAAGAGGTGATTAGGACGTAACCCATACATCACATACAAAGTTCAAAAAGGAAAGGGCATAAAGCTGTAAAAGTGACATCGTCCTCGACGTATGAGGACTCACCAAGTCTTCTAAATCTCAAGTGTAACGTACTAGCCACGAGTAGAGAGAGAAGAGTTGTCACGCCCTACATTAGTGAAACAATGTAGGCAAGAGTATGTGTTAGTACATGGAACTAACCATTTCCCTTAGATACAACTTAGCATAGTCTTCTACCGAGTAAGAAATTTTGACACGATTGAAATGAGTTGATTTCTTCATACGATCCACAATAATCCGAATCGAGTCGTGTTGCTGCCAAGTGCATGGTAAGCCAACAATGAAGTTCATATTCAAATCTTCCCACTTCCAAGTAGGTATGCTAATATCTTGGGACAAACCTCCTTGCTTTTGATGCTCAACATTCACTTGTTGACAATTAGGACACTTAGCCACAAGTTCCGCAATATTCTTCTTAATCCCATTCCACCAATAGACCTCCCGCAAGTCACGGTACATCTTGGTGGCTCCTGGGTAAATGGAATGTCGAGAACTATGGGCTTCTGATAAGATTTGTTCCCTCAAGTCATCTACATTGGGAACACACAAACGATCTTGATATCGAAGCACTCCATCTCCCCCTTGGGAGAAAATCTCAATAGACTTCTTAAGCACTGCTTCCTTCCATTCAACAAAATTTGGATCAAGACATTGCTTGACTTTCACTTCTGACACAAAAGACGATTATGAACCATTATGAACCATAACACCACCTTTCGTGGAATCAACCAACCTAACACCCAATCGGGCCAATATATGAACATCTTGAACCAACTCTTTCTTACTATCCTCTTTTTGAGCAACACTACTATAACACCTCATACTTCGATAAGTTTGTAGTTTTGGGTCAATTTCAAATGACCATATCTTTTAGCACATAATGTGTTAGGTGGCCCATGAGCTATCAAATCAAAGGCCCTTGAGTCCTCTTTCCAACGCTGCCAATTTTGCTAAATTTCAAGCTCAGCGTTACATTTATGGCCATTTGAGTAAAGCCTCTCTAGTTAAGGCTTTTCATCCATTTAAGGAAAGGGTATTTTGGTATTTTCCCTACCCCAATAGGCCTACCCACATTTGTAATCACCCAATTTAGCGGTCTAATTTAGACTCTAAGTTATTTTTCATATTTCTAAACAATTAGAATTTTAGGGCGAAGTTTCAAGAAGAGGAAAATAGGGTATTTTAGGCGTTCATTCAAGGGTTGAGGAATTTCGCCAAGAACAATCATTCCTTCAAGATATGTGAGGCTTCCCATAGTGAAGGACTTGTTCGTCCTCACGCCAAACATGCAATTCTTTCGTTAATTCACCCATATAATCGTTCATGTAAATATTCTTGAAGAGTTCTTGAGTTTTAAGTTTCATTCTTTAACAATGGAGGTTTTAAATTCTTGAGGTGCGGGTTTTACGAATGAGTGGTATTTCTTGATAGAATTTGAGTGGGATTTCTAATAATTTCATGTTCGGTTTGTGAATCAAAGAGAGTTTGGATTGAACCAATCAATTCTAGATGAGTTAGGACAAGAATTGAGCAAGAAAATTCATCAAAATTATGGGCAGGGGTGCGGGGCGGCACATTAGGAAGGCACCAGAACTGGCCTTCCGTAGTTTGGGGCCTGGCGCCCCGCGCCAGCAGTGTGCCCCAAACTTTCCTCTGAAGTTTGGGGCCTGGCACCCCGCGCCAGCAGAGGGCTAGGGGTCGCCTGGGCCCATTTCTTCTATGTTCTTTCGGGCGTGTTCCTTTAAGTTGTGGCTATGCTTTCCCACTCTATATTAGCTCCTATAGGCTCCATTTATCATTGAAAACTCATACATTATCCTACTCATATGTCTTAATGCATTTTCAAAACTAAAGTTAGTTTAAGAGAAGAGTCAAGAGCTATTATTGAGAAAGTAAAGAAAAGTTTAAGAATCTTTTTAGAACAAATGCTTTGTCTTTAAAATTGATTATGAGAAAGAGTAAAAGATGAGTTTCGAGGAAAGTATAGGGAACTACATAATTCCCTCAGATAATAATTTTAATTTGAGAAAAGAGAAACCTTGATTTCTAATTGAGTTATGAGTACAGAGTTACTTCAGAGCAGTTGCCTCTTTAAGAGGATAGTTTGAGCAACTACCTCAAACTAGAGAAGAAGTAATGTTTTTATACATTTGAGCAACAATTTATATATCATTGGGAGTAGTATTGAGCATCAATATGGGGGAGAGTTCAGACAACTCACAGCCCTCATAAACCATGTCTTGCCAACATGGGTTCAGGATCATACTTTTTAGATGAATCCTTATAGCTCAGTGGATCCACTTAGTTAAGAGGTTCTATATCTCGGCACGGTATAGGACATTTCAGGCAGTGTGGACAAGATGATGTATCATCATTTAGCTCATAGTGATGGTTGTCGGTTAGAGAATCTCCCAATAAAGTTAAAGTAATTTTTCATAAAACACTTCTTATGTTGAGTTGAAAGATGAGTAAGTATTTTTGTAAAGTTAAATGATTTTCTTTCTTTAATCCTTTACATTCAGTTGAGTTCATGCTATATCTATTTTAGTCATTTAGTTCAGTTATTTATTTCACTTCAGCAATATTACATACTCATACAATCTATGTACTTATCTCATTCAACTTACATCTTATTTTGATGCAGATACATGTGTTCAGGGTCATCAGCAGGCGCTTTGTTGATACCATTTGCACTCCAGCTAGCTTTTGTGAGCCTCCTTGCTATTTGGAGGGCTTCACACTTATTTCCTACTTTTGTTAAGTTATCGTGGGTTCTGTCCCGACATCTATCTTAGTACTAGAGGCTTCATAGATAGTTAGAAGTTGAGGAGTCTCTCACTATTTTCCTTGTTGATGTTTTAAGACCTTGAGTCGATTACTTATGTTTTTAAAAGTATTTCTAGATATTCATTGAGTTAAACTATTATTGAAACTTCATGAGCTTAATTATACATTTGGAATTCACATTTTGCTTGAGTAAGTCTTCCTCTAAGTAGTTAGCCAGGCCAAGGGTTCACTTGGGGACCCGCGATAGTTCTCGAGTGCCGGCCACGTCCAGGGTGTTAGCTCGAGGCATGGAAACTACCATTGATAACTGACTAAGAGTATCTCCCACCACATTCGCCTTGCCGGGGTGATAGAGGACACTCATGTCATAGTCCTTTAACAACTCAAGCTACCTTTTTTGGTGAAGATTTAGATCTTTCTATTTGAACATGTATTGCAAACTCTTGTGGTCTGTAAAGACATCAACATGAGCACCATATAAGTAATGCCTCCATATCTTTTCAGCAAACACAACCGCCGCTAGTTCTAGGTCATTGGTAGGATATTTCTTTTCATGAATCTTAGGTTGCCTTGAAGCGTAAGCAATGACTTTCCCACTTTGCATAAGGACACATCCCAACCCAATTCTTGAAGCATCACAAATAAACCACAAATCCGTCGGATCCTTCCAGTAAAGTCAACAACGGAGCAGAGGTAAGTCTATCTTTCAACTCCTAAAAATCTTCACACAAGCTTCAGACCATATGAACTTAACCTTCTTTTGGTTCAGTGTCGTTAATGGAGAGGAAATCGAAGAAAACCCTTCAACAAACCTTCTATAGTAACCGGCTAAACCCAAGAAACTTCAAATATTCAAAGGTGATAGAGGTCTAGGCAAACTCTTAACTACATCTGTCTTCTTAGAATCTACCTCGATACCTTTACCAGAAATAATGTGACCAAGGAAAGCCATGGATCTTAACCAAAACTCTAATTTACTAAATTTTGAAAGAGTTGTTGGTCCATGAGGACTTGCAACACAATCCTCAAATGATCGGTATGCTCATCCTCACTCCTTGAATAAATTAAAATATCATCGATGAACACAATCATAAACATATATAGGTATTGTCTAAACACCCTATTAATCAAATCCATAAATGCGGTAGCATTTGTTAATCCAAACAAAATCACTAAGAAATTTGCATGACCATATCTTGTCTGAAAATCCATCTTCTAAATGTCATTTTCCTTCACCCTCAATCGGTGATAACCCCACCGAAGATCAATTTTAGTGAAGTAGCTTGCTCCTTGAAGTTTGTCAAAAAAATCATCTATCCTTGGAAGATGAAACTTATTCTTATGGTAACTTTATTCAACTGCCAATAATCTATACACATACGGAGTGGACCATCTTTTTTTTGAACAAACTAAATTGTGTCACCCCATGGAGAGATACTCGATCGGATGAAACCCTTATCTAACAAATCTTTCAATTGCACTTTCAATTCCTTAAGTTACACCAGAGCCATTTGGTAAGGAGGAATAGAAATGGGTTGCGTATCGAGAAGAAGGTCAATATTGAAGTCTATTTCCCTTTCGAGCTGAACACCAGGTAGATCATTGGGAAACACTTCCGCAAACTTCTTAACAATGGGGACCGACTCAAGAGTAGGGGTTTCAGAATCAATATCCCTCACCCTAACTAGATGGTATATGCAACCCTTAGAAATCATCTTTCTAGCTTTAAGACAAGAAACAAACTGACCCTTAGGCATAGAATTTCCCCCTTTCCACTCTAAGATAGGCTCGTTTGTAAACTGAAACTTGACCACTCAGGTTCTACAATCAGTGGAAGCATAAAAAGAGTGCAGCCTATCCATGCCAAGAATAATATCAAAATCTAAATTATCAAGCTCTACTATATCAACATGAGTGACTCTATGGGGTAAGGAGACGGGACAATTTCTATAGACTCTCTTAGCCACAATAGATTCACCAATAGGAGTAGAGACACAAAAAGGGTCCAACAACACATCTAGAAGAATATCAAAGCTCATAGCGACATATGGCATCACAAAAGATAAGGTAGCACCGGGATCAAGCAAAGCATGAACATCAAGATGAAAGACTTTCAACATATCGGTAACCACATCAGGAGAACCCTCTTGCTCATGACGGGTTTGAAGTGCATAGAATTGGTTTTGCTTTGGAGCATTTGAACCCGAACCACTAGGCGGAGCTTGCCTACCTTCTCCTCCCTTAGCCATAAGTTATAGACAATCCCTTATCTTATGATCCGTCTTGCCACAACAAAAAAAAGCATTGGAGCCGGCTATACATTTACCCTCATGCTTCCTTCCATATCTAGCACAAGTAGACAACGAAGACCCACCACCATTTCCTCCTTAAGGCTTAGGGTTAGACACCCTATATTTGTTGAACTTAGGAGCCGGGGCATTGGAGGAACCTTGACCGAAAAACCTTTGTCAGAACTTAGAACGACCATGTCCATCGGACCTTGAATGTGAAAAGTCACTATCACTGGTCCTTGCCTTATTTGTCTCCATAGATCTTTCCTTAAGTTTCTCCTTTTCTATTTGTTGAGAATGAACCATTAGGTGATAAATGTCCATATCATGGATAAGCATGGCAGTACGACATTCCTTGAAAACCAACTCAGACATTCCCGAATCAAACTTACTCATCCTTACCCTAGGATCGGCAATCATAGTAGGAGCATATCTAGAAAATTTCATGAATTTCAAAGCATACTCCTTCACACTAATGTTTCCTTGGTAAATGTTAATGAATTCAAGAACCTTGGCCTCCCTCATCTCAAGGGAAAAGAACCTATCAAGGAAGGAAATCTTGAACTTTTCCCAATCAAGAGGACCTGCGTCAACCGCCCTCTCTTCCTTCCATTGGTTGAACCAAACTGGAGCAACACCCTTAAGTTGATAAGAGGCAAATTTTGCCTTTTCTACCGATGTCACTCCCATGATCATCAACACCTTGTATAACTCATCAATAAACTCTTGAGGATCTTCCTCAACCTTAGACCCATGAAACTCTGGAGGATTTATTCTAGTGAAGACCCTTACTTAAGATGCTATTGTACCCACATTTGGGTTCACGGGGACTGCAACCTACCTATTGTCTTGAGCCGTCATGGCTTGAGCCAACACCTGAAAAGCAGCTCTAAACTCAGCATTAGTCACTTGTTTGGCCAAAGGGTCGGTCAGAACTTGAGGAGCTTGAGGAGGAGCTTCTCGTTTCACATTCTCTCCCGCATTCCTTCTAGCATATGCCCTTCGAGTTTCCATATCCAGCAAAGTATCGGATAGGGATTAGGAGAGAGACATATAGAGTGATACTCTATCACATGACTTTAGAATAATGAAAGAAGTGGAGTTTCCTAATCATTTTGTAGCCTCTCATTCATAAATGTTGTGCGCTTCACACTAATGAACAAGACTCTACTTGACGTAGCTTATGAGACATCCTAGGACCTTTCTAATCCTTGTGCTCTGAATACCAAGTTTGTCACGACCTAAAGTAACCCCTAGACGTGACATGGCATATAAGACTCCGAAAGGCACCATACAAGCCACTTAGCATACATAATACAAGATAATAGTAGTTAAGAGTTCAAAAGAAATTTTATATCAAAAAGTAGTGGAAGTCTAACACGAGTCTCAAAGCCATCTATTACATGATAAAGGAGGTGATTAGGACATAACCCATACATGGCATACAAAGTTCAAAAAGAAAGGGCATAAAGCTGTAAAATTAACATCGTTCTCGAAGTATGAGGACTCACCAAGTCTTCTAAATCTCAAGTGCAACATACTAGCCACGAGTAGAGAGAGAAGAGTCGTCACGCCCTACATTAGTGAAACAATGTACGCAAGAGTATGCGTTAGTACACGGAATGTACCAAGTATGATATCTATGCATAGAAGTTATAAAATCATGCTAAAAGGGACTTTCCATGACATGCAATGACCAAGTTAAATCATAAGATAAATGGGGTTAAAAAACATAAATCATAATCATAGTTAATGCAAGCTTACCATCTTTAAAACATTTGTGAGATACGTTGAAAGTAACTTAGTTCATTATTGTGGGAAGTTAGCCTTAACCGACATAGACCGTGTGAGGTATAACATGGAATCTGGTGTCTACCACACACACCGAAAAGGGTGTCCTCACTTGCCAAGGTAAGGATCTGAGCTAAATCTATGGTGGATCCACTAGCTAGAGCACTTAAGGAAAGCCTACGGGGGCATGTAGTTTAGGGACAAGAGGTTGCTTCTAGAGATTCTTGAGCCTCCACCTCAAGATCCTCAGTGCTAAGCAAAAGTCCCATGAAATTAGTCATTAATCATATTCATCTTATTATCCATGGAAAGGTAAAATTGGAGTTACCAATCCAAACTAGAGTCATGCTTATTGATGTCTCATCATCCATTGACTAGTCCAAGCTTACGTCATTTAGAATAACTCTTACTTTTTGATTCAAAGCTTAATTGAGAAAACATTTCAACCCTATGAATCCATCATGTGAGAAAATTCTTTCACAACAACAACAACATCGATGCTTCACTCTCAAAGCTACCATAAATCATTTACATCAATTTCATAAAGAACATACATATCTTCATAAATTCATCTTTCATGGATCAAAAGCCTCATCATATGATCATAGTTTAGAAATCATGGATTTCACATGGGTTTGTTGGGATTCAACTTAAAAACATGCAATTAACTCAATTCATGCATAAAAAGACATAAATCAATCGAGTAGATCATGATTTGGAAGAACCCATAAGATAGAAGATAACTCTAATTCCAATTGAAGAATCTAACTTTACATAATTGGAGAATTTAGGAACCCTATGGAGGAAAGGACTCCATAGGTGAAAGCTGTCATACCTTGGAGTTCAAAGCCTTAAGCAATTCGTGAATTGGAGACTTGATCTTGAAACCTTAACATGACTTCTTCTTCTTCCTTAGAGAGAGGAATATTTGCAGAGGATGAACTTGATCAACTTTAGGGAATTTAGGAGAATGAATTGAATTGGGTAATTTGGGGGTCTAAAATAATTATATAGGGCTTAGGGTAGAAAGCAAAACGGCGCAATGTTGAGTTACAACAATTGGGAAAAGACTCAATAGCCCTTGACTTAAAAAATGCCGAACTAACTTCAAGGAGGCCTAAACAGGTCGTCTAGACCACCACGGCTCGTCTAACGGGTCGTGAAGAAATTTTGCCTTACAGGATTTCGCTATTTCGGGCATAACTTTTTACTTTGGTCTTGGAATTAGGAAAACTCGGTGTCATTGGAAAGAGAACTCAGAGATATTTAATTTGATAGGTCATGAGCCACCTAATTAATTTTGTGCTAAGAGATATGGTCGTTTGAAGTTGACCGTAAACTCTAAGTTTGATAGACCCCCCTTCACGGTCGACTTCACGGTCCGTGGGGGGCTTCATGTGCCGTTTAGACGTCCGTGGTCCTTGACCAGTGACTAGGGGAGAAGCCCTTTCTGAGTGGGCAACTTGACGACCCCTTGGATGGCCCATCAACCTCACCACGGGCCGTCTAGGCGTCCGTGGGCGGGGCACCGGCCTGGGCAAGTTCTGGGAACTCCTCACAAGCACCCAAATGGACCGCGGTCCCCTACACGGCCCGTCTAGGGCTCCGTTGAGGGTTTCATGGTCAACCTTTGGGTTGTTGACATGCCCGTTTGACTCCTTTCTAGCCTTTCTCTACTTTGAGGTGTTACAAGTTCTTTGTCCAAAAGACACCAAACCTATTACATTATGTCCATGCAAATCCAATAAGTTATATGCTTCTTCCTACAAATTCTTTTAAAATATGTAGTGATTGTTCAAAATAATTTTACTTAAAACAATTTTGTTTCTTGGTGCCAATATATGTCCTTCCACATGATGGACTTTGACCTTGATACGACCATCCATATGTAGTGATTATGTAGTCACATGGCCCCTTTTTCCTTCTCACATTAGTATTTCTTTCTGTTTATTTCAAAATCTCACCATTTGTTGCTATAAAAGGGTGCAAAATTCTTTATTGAGAAGATGTAAAATGCAGCAACTTTCTGAGTAACAAAATATTCATTTACTCATCTTGCTGGTTTTGTAGTAATTATATTTTATTGTTTCTATTTCCCGTATAGAGAAGACTTGTTTAATTTGAAAAAAACATTTCACGTAGTTGAAATAGTTTCTTAGATTGAACATGAGTATAATAACAACAATAATATAATCTATCTATCTATCCATATCTATCTATCTATCTATACTACCTTAAAAACATGAATTTCCTAACTTGAATGTTAAATTACTCTAATACCCCCAACTTAAAACAATCCATTTAGTATGTCTTTTATATTTTATATTATATTATATTTATTCATTTGTGTTAAAACCAAACACCTTTTCACATTGAGGGATTGTCACTTTTTTGAAGGGTTGTAGTTTTTCCAAAGAGTTGTGACCTTTTGGAAGGAATGTGATTTTTCCAAAGAATTGTGACTTTTGTGAAGGGTTGTGACTTTTCCAAAGGGTCGTAACCTTTTCGAATGGTTGTGACTTTTCTAAAGAGTTGGAATTTTTCTGATGAGTTGACCTTTCCAATGGGTTATGACTTTTCTTATAAAGAACACAAAGCACCTGTTTATACTACCCTTTGTTTGCTATAAATTTGAGGGGTTCTCTCACATTTTAAAACTACAAATTTTCTAAGTATTCTATTCTTCTTCTTAAAACACTCAATTTAGTATATCTTTTATATTTCATATTATATTTATTTATTTACTTCTATTATATATATTATATTAAAAGTAGGCACCTTTTCACTTTGAAAGATTGTAACTTTTCCAAAGCATTATAACTTTTTCAAATAGTTGTGACTTTTTTCGATGAGTTGTGATCTTTCCTAAGGGTTGTAACTTTTTTGAAGGGTTATGTCTTTTTTGATAATGCATAATAAACGCATGCTCATACTACCCTTTATTGGCTATAAATAGAAGGTTTCCCTCTCGTTATTATACTACGAATTTTCTAAGTTTTCGATTCTTCTTCTTAAAACGCCCAATTGAGTATATATTCTATACTTGAGATTATATTATATTAGATTTATTTGTTTGTTATATTATATTATATTAAAAGCAGACACCCTTTCGCATTGAAGGATTGTGACTTTTTCGAAGGGTGGTGACTTTTCCAAAAAGTTGTAACTTTTTTGATGAGTTGTGACTTTTCTGAAGGGTTTCTACTCTTCTTCTTCTGCTTCTTAAAACACCCAAGTAGTACATATTTTATATTTCATATTATATTTATTTACTTATTTACTTATTTTATATATATATATATATATATATATATATATATATATATATGTATATATATATAAATTAAAAGCAAACACCGTTCTACATTAAAGGGTTGTGACTTTTCTAAAGGGTTGCGGCTTTTTCAAAGAGTTATGACTTATTTGATGAGTTGTGACATTTTCAAAGGGTTATTACTTTTCTGAAGGGTTCTGACTTTTCTTATAAGATGCAATAAACACATCTTCATACTATCCTTAGTTGTCTATAAATTGAAGGGTTCCCTCACATTTTTAAACTACAAATTTTCTCATTTTTCTTTTCTTCTCTTCTTAAAAAAATCAAGTGTGATTTGCAGCTGTTTAGTTCGAAGCAGTGGAATCGGAACACTTCCTTAGCTTAAATGTTAAACTACTATAATACCCCCAACATAAAACACTCAATTGAGTATATCCTTTATATTTTATATCTATATTTGTATTATATTAAAAGAAGGAACTCCAATAATACAACAATAACTAAGCAATGAATTATAGGGGAGGGAGAACGTATATTTAAGAGATTTTAAGAGTGTTTTTTTTAATTTTTACACATCACAATTGATTTTAAGAGGAGAAAAAAGTCAAAAAAGGGAAAAAAGATAAATGTAATTTGAGGCCATTGAGAGGTGCCACATCACTTTATCTATATCTAAGCTTTATATTATAAATAAATATAAATGTTTTGGGATATTGATTTTCACAACATTCAGTATGAACACAATTAGTTCTCATAAGAAAGTTTACGTCCATTATTTATTGTAACTTATACTTTATTATTTTATTTATAATCTTTTACTTAAATTTTTGGTTTAATAATATTGATATTATTTAAAAAAATAGTATACTACATCTTTTGACATTCACGTGCAATGCACCTACATCTAAACTAGTATATATTAAAAAGTGAGTACATGTAATACTTGAGTCGTGCAAGGAACTATCACACTTTTAAATATTTTATGTTAGGCTTATAACCTTTCCACAATTCATACGGAGTTATGTCAGTTCTTTTTACGAGGAATCCTTTTCTCTAAGAAACTATGACAAATAATACTGCTTCTGAAACTATTGTTGATACTATTAAAGTTGGTGCTACCCTGGCTGCCATTGTACCAGTCATTCTGCGGGATGTTTATGGTAAAGAAAAATACATGTATATAAATAAACATGGCTAGAAGACCATTGCTTATAATAAAACCCTCATAAAATATGCACCTCAATACAAAGGAATATTTGAAAGAAATTACAATCCCGTTAAACTAAAAATAAATTTGGTTGAAATGGATGATATAATAATTACGCTCATTTTAGATATAAATATTGAGGTCAATCTAAGAAACTAACTAACAAGGAGAAAAAGGCATAGAAAAGAATATTCATCTTATGAAAATTATAAAAAAAATAAAAAATTAAGCAAGTTAGAAGAGGATTATGATAGTAGGCTAAGGATTCTTCATTCTACATATTCTCTATGAAAACTTCTGCTCCCTTTTATAACAACAAATAGTGAGATCTTCAAATAAACCGAAAGGAATACTAATGAGAGAAGGAAGAAGGGGCCACATTATTGCATAGTCACTACAAATTGATAGACATATCAAGGCCAAAGCCAATCAAGTGGAAAGTCATCCTTTGGCGCCAAGAAACAAAATTCTTCCGAAATAAAATTATTTTTAATAATCCCCACATATTTTAAAAGGATTTATAGGAAGAACAGTATAACTTTCTGGATATGCATGGGCAAAACGCAACAAATTTAGTGTCTTTTGGACTATGAATATCACGCCCCAAAATAGGGAAGCGTAACTAGCACTCGATACTGTATTCGATCGAGTTAGCCAATGAAATATACTAGCTAATTAAACGGTGGGACAAAAAGATCAAGCAGCACAACATTTGAAATGCGAAGCCTGGACCATTAAGGTCATGATCTGAATAATAACAAACCATATAAATAATGGTAGACAAGCCAAAAATAAAGATGTACTAGCTAGCCGTCGAGGCCACAACTGAAAACATATATACTTATACACACACACACACACATATATATATATATAAATATGCCAAGCCTGTGTATTGAAGATTGAAACCTATAAAAGAATCCATGAATACTATGTCCACAATAGCCCTCTACAAGTGACATAAGCATTATCGGGACAAGGCCTCGACTATACCTAAAATGTACAACAAAAGTAAACACCCTCTGATAGCCCCAGGATAAGATGGAGATTACCAACTCACACCTGAACCCAAATCCTAGCGGGTGGGTCGATCAGAATCCCTGCGTGGACCTGCCCACACGAAACAAAAAAAGTAGCATCCCTAGGCAATGAGACATCAGTACGAATAAAAATGTACTGGTATGTAATGCGGAAATTAGAATCATTAGTTACTGCTATAAAAAGGATAATAGAGATACCACCTGAAAATGAAACTCAAATAATCTGCATGGCTGACATTTGACCTTCTACTATTTAAATATGCCTGGTATGCTAGTGTAATCATATGTCGTGGATACATATATATAGATGCAAATGCATAACGTACCCAACCAAATGCTAGCAATGGTGGTGCCTCCCGGTAGCTAAATAACATCATATTTACCAACTTGTGGCCATCAGTGTCTCATACGTATAAATATAGGCAATAGGCTCCATACCTTCCGATTATAGCTCGGGAGTAGAATGCATAGCATGTCATGTCATGGATTCATAATGCATATATGTTACCATAGCTGTGTTGTCAACCTTGGCCCCTTTGTACTGTTATTCGCATTACACCATATCACTTTCGTATAACATGTAAATGTCTCATGGAACCTCATATGTTTTTACGAATAAGCTTGAAAACTTAATTCGACTTTTTGAAAGATAACATAACCTTGAAGATGTTCATAAAAAGCTTAAGTTGCTTCGCTTAGTTCCTATACTTGCTTCCTAGATAATTTATAAAAGAAAGTATGTCAAAAATAATGTGTTTTAATAGTTTAAACATTTAAGTTATATTTGAGAGTATTGAAAATCGTGTGTTACATTAAAGATTTTTCAAAATACACTTTAGCGAGGAAAGAGGACTGGCTACAAATACTAAATGTCTCCCCTAATATTTTAAGTCACACCACCAACATAAGAATAAGAATTCATACGTATAAACATATAGTCAAGGAAACCGATCAAATGATATGTAGATGTCGAATACCCTATTTATCCAAACGAGTGGAATATCAACATAATAGCATCATGAAAATAATTCAGCCGCGATCTCAATGCCTTTCATAGAAGGTCATTAGAATAGTAAAATATCGCACTTGGTATTTTAGGAATTTTTTAGGAGTCATGCTTAAAGGAAGGATGGGGCTTAGCCTTAACATGCATTTCCAATGAATGCTCGAATACCCGTAGTTTCTTCACAAAAGTTCTTCCATACGTCCTAAGCTTCACAAACACTATATACACACAGCTGCTACGCACCTATAAAAAAAATTTAATTGAACCTTAATCACTAGATTTAACCATATGGCCGTAACTTGACGAAACATCCATAGAACTTCGTAAAACCAATTATAAAAGAGTCTAGAGATGATTACCTTAGCAAACCAAGTATAAACCTTGAAGAAACACCAATAACTACCAAGTTATAGCTTCAAAAACTAGCTCTAAATGCAGCTAATAGAATGGGAAAATAATTTTCACGTGTAGAAATCACGTTACTAGGCACGGGGCAACATTTAATGGTAGAAATCGCTAAAAACTAACCTTCATCATCAAAGAACTCTATTAGAATCCTCTCTTAAACTTTCTTTCTGGTTCGGAAGTGAAAAGAAATGTTTTTATGGGTTAAAACGTCGAGTGGCCGACATACCATTTTTTGACCCGACCCGGTTCGCGACCTAGATTCTGCTCAGAAAGTCAGCAGTAAAACAATCATAACTTGTTACTCTGATGTCTATTTGATGTAAGGTTTTGTGCGTTGGAAACTAGATTCAGTGACCTTAGATTTGATAGGTCATGCGTCTTGTAACTATTTATATATTTGGATAAAACATCCATTACATTTGACCCAAAGTTCAGAAAAAATTATTAGAGAAACTTCGATAACTTTTACGGAACTTTGTTTCACTAATTGTTTTGACTTCAAAACTTAACATATGACCATTGTGCTATTATAATACGTCATAAACCATTATTCTTAGCATGTTAGACACTCATAGGCTTATACCCGAGTTATGGGTTAATTAAAACCTTTTAAACGGGCGAGGTGCTACCCGATCCATGTCTTGAATCACAAACCTTTGTTTGTGGGGTTCCTTTGACCTAAAACTTTAATTTAGTTCCTTGATATTGTCACCCATTTGCAATATTATCTCCAATGTACCATATCAATTCATATACACCTCATATGACCACGCCATACTATGCCACGTATAATATGAAAGAATAGAAAAAAAATATGGGATCTCACATTCTCCCCCCACCTCGTAAGAATAAATATGGGATCTCACATTCTCCCCCCACCTCGTAAGAACGTTCACCCGCGAATGGATCTAGACAATTCCTAGGTTGAACTTTTTTTCCTCTAGTACTTTTTTTGCGAGTTTATGTTTGTTACTGTCGCAAACCTAAAGTAAAATTCTAAAAATTCCAACTATTAGGCTTCGTATAGCTATCTCGCAACAAGACATATAGGTTTCACTCTCAAGTCACATAAATCCAATTAATTTATTGTGAAGAAATAACTGTCAATTATAGAAGTGTGACTCACCTTAAGTTGTAAACAGCTAGGGCTACTCCTTCCTCATTTCCTCCTCTGCTTGCCAAGTAATTTCCTTGACGTTGTTGTTTTGCCATAACACTTTTACATAAGCTACTTCTTTAGTTTGAAACTTTCTTAGTTGCCAATCTAAAATAGCTATGGTACTTGGCATAAGATAAATCTTCAGCAATATGAATATTCTCAATGAGCATAATACATGAAGGATGTCCAATGCACTTCCACAACATAGATACATGAAATACTGGATGGACTGCTTCCAATTCCCAAGACAAATTAAGCTTGTATGCCACCGTACTAATCTTTCAAATATTCTTATACGGTCCAACATACCTAATTTGAGCTTCCCTTTCTTTCCGAATCGCACAACGCCCTTCATAGGTAATACATTCAGGACAACCCAATCTTCTACATCAAATTCTAAGTCCGATCATTGAACATCTACTTAAGACTTCTGCCGACTCTGTGTTGTATGCATCAGATCTCTAATAATCTTAACCTTTTCCATCACTTATTGGACTAGATTGGGACCTAGCAACTCTGCTTCCCCAACCTCAAACCAACTGATAGGTGAACTACACTTTTCCCATATAGTGCTTCGTAAGGGGCCATCTGAATACTAGTTTGAAAGCTAATATTATAAGTGAATTCAATAAGAGGTAGACGTTCATCCCAGCTTCCTTTAAAATCTAGCACACAGGCACTTAACATATCCTCAATAGTCTGAAGAGTACGTTCTACCTGTCCATCAATTTATAGATGAAAAGCGGTGTTATGATTTACCTAAGTACCTAGTACGTTCTGCATGAGCCCCTCGATCCAAGATAATAGATAATGGAACTCCATGAAGGCGAACAATCTCTTGAATGTAACATAATCATTTGCTGAATATGTCATCCTAACTAGCAAGAAATGAGCTGATTTTGTCAGCCTATCAATAATTACCCAAATAGAATCATACCTCTGTGGAGTCCAACGCAAACTAGTGATGAAGTCCATATTATCATGTCCCATTTCCATAGCGGAAGCTCAATATACTGAGTTAGGCCTCTAGGCCTCTGATGTTCTGCTTTCACTTTTTGATAGTTGCGACATTCCGCTACGATCTCCGCAACATCTCTTTCATGTCATTCCACTAATAGATCTATCAAATGTCTCGATACATTTCATCAGTCCAGGGTGAGCTCCATATCTAGAATAATGGGCCTATGAAAGAATCTTTGTACGGAGCTCTCCAACTATCGGTACACATAAGCAACCCTGGTGTCTAAGGACTCAATCTCCAATTAGCTCAAATAAAGGTTGCTGCTATTGTGGAATTTTTTCCCTTAGTTTCCTAAGCTCAGGATTTTAATGTTGCCACTTTTTCAGTTCAGTAACAAAGTAGGATTCTACCATATTATAATCGACAACACCTCCGCCCCCTAAATCTACCAAGCACACCTGCAAATTAGCTAGCTGGCATAGGTGTTTTGTAATTTCAGCTATATTAGCTTAAACATGACTTAGACTACTGCACATCCAGCTGAGCAAATTAGTAACAAAATTAGCTTTTTCGGGATGATATAAAATGTCAACATCGTAGTCCCTTAATAATTCTAGCCATCTCCTTTTTTGTAGGTTCAACTCCCTCTACTTAAGTAAATACTGAAGACTTGGGTGGTTGGTGAAAATATCAATATGAACCCCGCATAAATAATGCTGCCAAATCTTAAGGGCAAGGACGCCTGCGGCAAACTCAAGATCGTGAGTAGGTTAGGTCTACTCATGTTTCCACAACTTCCTAGAGGCGTATGCAATAACCTTACCATGCTTCATAAGAACACAACCTAGGCCAACTGTCGAGGCATCACAATAAACAACATAACTCTCATTGCCTTCTAGAAGAGTGAGGATAGGTGTTGTGGTAAGCCTTTTCTTTAGTTCCTTAAAGCTCTGTTTGCATGCCTTCCGTGGAAGAGGATATTTATTCTTAATAGTGACTTTATTTATTTGTCTATAGTCAATACACATACGTAAGGAACCATCTTTCTTTGGAACAAAGAGTACTAGAGCACTCCATGATGATGTACTTAGCCTGATAAAGCCTTTATCGAGCAAGTACTTCAATTGTTCCTTCAATCCCTTTAGCTCTTTTGGTTCCATTCTAAAGGGAGGAATCAATACAAGTTGCGTATCAAGTAAGTCTATAGCGAAATCGATTACCCTTTTCAGGGGAATTCTTTGAAGATCATTAGGGAATACCATCGAAAATTCATTCACAGTAGGAATTGACTAAATACTTGTTTGCTCCTTATCCATATCCTTTACATAACAATGTGGTATATACAACCTTTAGCAATCAACTTTCGAGCTTTAAGGTATGAAATAAACATACCCTTGGGATTGGCTGCATTACCTTTCCACTCAAGGACAGGCTCACCTCGGAAATAAAATCTGATGATCTTTACACGACAATCAATATTAGCATAGAAAGCTACCAACCAATCCATACCCATAATAACATCAAAATCTAGCATAGTCAATTCAACTAAATAAGCAGAGGTTGGCCGATTATTAATAAACATCGTACAACCTCGATAGGCACGACTAGCTAAAATAGAGTCACCAACCAGCGTAGACATCTCAACTGCCTGTGGCAACGACTGAAATTTCATGTCAAGCTTACTAGCAATAAATGGAGTAATATATGAAAATGTAGAGCCAGGATCTATCAATGCATAAACAACTTTAGAAGATACAGTAAATATACTTGTGATAATATCTAGGGATGCCTCGTAATCCTATCAGCTTGTGAGTGCATAAAAGTTGTTTTGGCCACTACTAGAACCTGGTGTGTCACACATCTCCCCCTACCAAGACCCTGAGGAAACTGCGGTCCTATTTGTGGGGCACGGATTGAGGGTGAAGAGGCTGTTGTGGATCCTGAAGGCTAAGCTGGCTCACCTCTACTCAACCTCAGGCACCGACTAATAAAATGTCCTGTCTGCCCATAATTATAACATGCACCTGAACCCTATTTACACTGCCCAGTGTGCGGCTTACTGCACTATGTACATAGAGAAGTAGGATGTCTTATCTGTATAGAACGCTTCTGTCGACGACCCTTAGGTTGCCCTGTGCTCTAACCCGGTCCTTACTAACTATAACAATAAAATCGTTGTCCCTACATCTGTTGTGAGACACTACCTGCTGGCTAAGGTAGGTATGAATGGAGTGGGGGCCTAAAATCACCCTGTGACTTCCTATAAGACACCATATTATGGGCCCTCTTACTCTGCTCCCTATCCCTGCAGGTATCACGAATTCGTCAAGAAAGGTCCTCTGTAATCTGAGCAAAAGCATGTATGCAAGAAATATCTACATCATCCGACAGGGATGTTACCCTACAATCTCTAATCAGATGATCTGCCAAACCATCCAAAAAATGATGTACTCTGGCTCTCATGGTACGAACAATATCTGGTGCATATCTCGGCAAAGAATTAAACTTGTGGCTATAATCCCTCACACTCATACTACATTGCTTCAAATTGATGAACTTGTCAAGACAGGCTTCTCGAACCTCCTATGGCATATTCTAGGCTAGAAAGGCCTTAGAGAATTCCTCCCACTCTGTTGGCAGAGCATCATGTTTTCTAGATCTCTCCCAGGCCTCATACTATAGGATGGCTACATCACGTAGCAGAAAAGAAGCCAACTCCACAGCCTCAGAACCGGAGGAATGCATCACCCTTAATACATGTATATATGGTCTATAAAGTCCTGCAGATCCTCACGAGAACATGATCCCATAAATAAGGGAGGGGCCAAGTAAAGAAACTTTCATACCTTCGAGCTTTTTTATCGCTCTCTCCAAGCTTCTGCTCCTGACTCTAGCTGTCTCTCATGAATAGAAACCATCATAGTCAGCAACAGAACTACCTCCCTCATCCCTGCTCCCCAGTCTTTAGTGGAGGAACTACAAGTTCTAGAGGTCTTGTGTCCCTAGGTTTCTCAAGTAACAAGGGAACTTGTGAGGCCGGGGGTACTGCATCTCCTCGGGCTTCAACAAGTGCCAGGGAAGTTGGTACTAGGGGTACTAGAGATTCACTCTGTACCTCCAAGGGAAATCTATCTCTTTGATCAGGTGGGGAACAACAAGTACCTTTCCCTGGATCCATACCAATCTCGCACTGCGCCATTTGCTGAGCATGTATAGCATGTTAGATAAGAAATATAAAGCACGATTTCGATTTCATATGTTCTATTAATTTTTCACTATAGCACGATCTATCAATAGAAGGAAATGTAACCATTCTTAAATTCCTTGTAGCCTCTTGATTATAAGTGTGGTGAAAAACACACCCATAAACAAGACTCTACTAGCACAACTTGTGGACCCCTGGGATATGACCTACTCTAACACCAAGTTTGTCATGCCCCAAAATAGGGAGGCATAACTTACACTCGATACCGCATTCGATCGAGTTAGCCATTGAAACATACTAGCTAACTAAATTGTGGGACAAAAACATCGGGTAGCACAACATCTGAAATGCGAAGCCTAGACCATTGAGATCATGACTGAATAACAACAAATCATATAAACAATGGTAGATAAGCCAAAAATAAAAATGTAATAGCTAGCCGACGAGGCCGCAACTGAAGTCATATATACTCATATGCACAAATATATACTTGTCAAGCGTATGGGTTGAAGATTGACACACTCAAAAGAAACCTAGAATACTGTGTCCATAATAGCCTTTACGAGTGACATAAGCACTATCAGGACAAGGCCCTGACTACACCAAAACTGTACAACAAAAGTAAACATCCTCTGATAGCCCAGGTTAAGATGGAGCTTACCAACGTACAGTTGAACACGAATCCTAGTGGATGAGTCGATTATAATCCCTGCCTGGACCTACTCACACGAAACGAAAAAAGTTGCATCCCCAGAAAATAGGACACCAATACGAATAAAATGTACTAGTATGTATGATGGAAAGTAGAATCATAAGTAGTTTTCGTAAAAAGGGTAATAGAGATACCACCTAAAACTGAAACTCAAATAATCTCCATGGATGACATTTGACCTTCTACTATTTAAATATTCATGGTATGCTCATGTAATCTTATGTCATAAATACATACACACACACACACAAACATATATATATATATATATGCAAATGCATGACGTAACCAACCAAATGCTAGCAATGGTGGTGCCTCTCGGTATCTAACCGGCATCATATTTGCCAACTAGTGGTCATCTGTGTCTCATATGTATAAATATAGGCAATAGGCCCCATACTTCTCAATTATAGCTCTGGAGTAGAATGCATAGTATTTCATATCATGGATTCCTAATGCATATATGTTACCGTAGTCATGTTGCAAATCTTGGCTTGTTTGTACTCTTATTCTCATTACCCTGTATCACTTTCGTATAACATGTAAATGTCTCGTGGTACCTCATATATTTTTCTTAATTAGATTGAAACCTTAATTCGACTTTTCGAAAGATAACATAACCTTGAAGTTGTTAATAAAAAGCTTAAGGTGCTTCACTTAGTTCCTATACCTTTTTCCTAGATAATTTATAAAAGAAGGTATTTCAAAAATTAAGCATTTTAATTGTTTAAACATTTAAGTTATATTTGAGAGTTTTGAAAATCGTGTGTTACTTTAAAGTTTTTTTAAAATACACTTTAGCGGAGAAAGATAACTGGTTACAAATACTCAATGTCTCCCCTAGTATTTTAAGTCACACAACCCAAAGAATAATAAGAATTCATACATATGGACATATAGTCAAGGAACCCAATAATAAGAATTAATAGGGTATTCGACATCTACATGTCAATTTATTATTCCTTGGGATCGCAACATGAAAATAATTTAGTTGCGATCCCAATGTTTTTCACAGAAGGTCTTTCTAGCAATAGAATAGTAAAATATCGTATTTGGCGTTTTAGGAATTTCTCAAGAGTATTGCTAAAAGGAAGGACAAAGCTTAGCCTTAAAAAACCTTTCCAATGAACGCTCGAATGCCCGTAGTTTCTTCAGGAAAGTTGTTATTTAGGTCCTACGCTCCACAAACACTATATACATACATCTGGTACGCACCTATAAAAAAATTATAATTGGGCTTAAATCGGTAAATTTGCCATATGGCCTTAACTTGACGAAAAATCCATAAAACTTCATAAAAACAATAATAAAAGAGTCTCGAGATGATTACCTTAGCAAACCAAGTGTAAACCTTGAATAAACAACAATAACTACCAAGTTATATCTTCAACAACTAACTCCAAACGTAGCTAATAGAATGGGAAAGCAACTGCCACGTGTAGAGATCATGTTTCTAGGCACGGGGCCAACCTTTAATGGTAGAAATTGCTAAAAACTAACCTTCATCATCCAAGAACTCCATTAGAACCCTATCTTAAGCTTTCTTTCTAGTTAGGAAGTGAAAAGACCTATTTTTATGGGTTAAAACGTCGAGTAGCCAACATACCATATTTTTTGACCCGATCCGGTTCACGGCCAGGATTCTGTCCGGATAGTGCGGAGTAAAACACTTATAACTTTTTACTGCGATGTCTGTTACATATGAGGTTTTGTGCGTTGCAAACCAGACTCATAGAACTTTGATTTGATACCTTATGGATCTTACAACTCTTTATATCTTGCGAGAAAACATCCAATACATTTGACCCAAAGTTCAGAAAATTTTATTAGAGAAACTTCGATAAGTTTTACCAACATTTGTTTCGCTAATTTTCTTGACTTCAAAACATAACATACGACCATTGTGATATTATAATACCTCATAACATATTATTCTTAGCATGTTAGACACTCATAGGGTTATCACCGAGGTATGGGTTACTTTAAAACTTTCAAACGGGCGAGGTGCTACCTGAACCATTTCTTTAATCCCGAACCTTTGTTTGAGGGATTCCTTTGACATAAAACTTTAGTTTAGTTCCTTGATATTGTCACCCATTTGCAATATTATCTCCAATGTACTGTATTGATTCACCTCATATAACTACGCCACGCTACGCCACATATATTACGCAAGAATAGAAAAAAATGTGGGATCTCACAATGAATCAAACTTAAACCGGTTGAAAATATTTTTACTTTAAAAAAATAAAATTTATGGCTGCCAAAAGTTATAAAGTATATGTGATAACCTTTGGCCATGATGTGGCCTATCACATATGGTGACATGGTTGTCACATGGGTTCTCACATTATCATTTATCTTCCTCTTCTAAATGCTTCATCATTTTGTTGCTTCTATAAAAGAAGTAGAAGACTTCTCATAGATATGCAGTAAGAGGAAATCAACTTAGTCGCCAAAATCTTCATTTTCCCATCGTGCTGGTTTTGTAATAATTATATTTTATTGTTCTTGTTCTTCTTATAGAGAATAACTTGTTTAATCTTCAAAAACTATCTCACATACTTAAAATAGTTTCTTTCGATAGTGCCTAGCATGACTCAAACATTGTTTATATTCACTTACCAGTATGTGTGTGTGTATATTTATATATATATCAATGTCTGTAATATCCTAAATAGCATGACTAGGCAAAACATTAGAAATATTAGCAACAATCCAAAGACAATTTAAAATAAAATCAGAGACAATTTTTCTCATGCTAACCTTAAAATAAATATTCTTCCGTTGGGAGAACCTTAGTAGCTTAGTTGGTTGGCTATCTGAACTCCACTTTGTTGGTGAGGATTCAATTCTACACATTGTAATCTCCTCCTCATTTCCCCTTCCCCTACCCCCAATTTTTTTAAAAAATAACAGTTGTTGTAGAAAGCCAAAATCAGTTCAAAATAGGCGATCCACCTAGTATTTAGCTCACTTTAAATTTTGGCCTAGTATTTTTTAAATACTAGGTGATATACTTATTTGTCCTTATTTATTTCCTTTAATATCATTTTATTTATTATAGGCTACATCTATTAGTAGCTCAAACAAGAAGGATTTTCAACCAAGCAATTTAACGAAGTAGGACGTTTAAACAAGTGGGACATTTAAGTTGGTCACTTTGTCTAGCATTCATTTTTATTTTCAAATATTATCCCAGCCTAATTAACAACAAGTACTCCACATTCCAGTCAACTCCCAGCCCAGCTAGAAAGAGTGACAAATCAATCTAGGCCACCAAGCCAGCCAGTCAACTCCTAACCCAACTAGCAAGAGTGACCTAGGGGCATGTCGACTCCAAAGAGGATCTCATATATCAAGGCTTCCCACTAGCCATTCCACTCCTAGAGGCTTAAGCCACCCAGCTAGCAAGAGTGACCCAGGGGTGTGTCGACTCCGATGAGGATCTCAACAATCAATGCCAAACCACCGTAGAACGACGACCACTCACAAAGAATCATAACAAGGATCCAAGCCTAAAACACTCCAATCCTAATCGTCCTCGAAATCACATAACCTCCTATAATGCATCGGAGCCACATATTTGGAAGAGAGAACAAAAGATCAATAAAGCTATGAAAATTCCTAAACTAAGGCTCATACTATCAATCTCAAGTCTGCTACTCAAGTCTACAGGTTTCTAATCTATTCAAAACAATGTCAGAGAAGAAATAAGGCAAACATGCGACAAAGATCGCAAGTCTAAGGCAACACTAGTCCAATCTTAGACTAAGGCCAATCAACCTCAAAAACAAAAAAAATCACAACAGTCAAGTCACAACAACATGGAAAACATAAAATCTCCAACTATCATTGTACTACACTAAAAAATATAGCCATTCAAGCCTAAGCAAGGCATCAAATAAAAGGAAAACAAGAAGAACTAGGTACCTACCCCGAATTCATTTTAATCAGCATGAATTAATGCATTCAAGCTCAATCAATTAAAAAGAATGTAATAGCCTACCTGTAGACCGACTACGGGTGCTGCCAAATCACAAGGCCAAAGCTTTTCCTTTATGAATGGCCTCCAAACACAGCCATACAATCAAAAATATGATCACAATGTAAATATTGTCGTTTAGACACCATAAACACATAAAACAAAAATTGGACAATTTTGGAGTCAAATGGAAATTATGGGATTTGCGCTGAAATTTTTTTAATTGAATGCATCAAAGGGTCCTAAAAAGTACCCCGAACTTCTGTCCCAAAATGGAACTCAATTTGGGGCTTGGAATAGCAAACAATCAGCTTATGCAAAAAATTCCACAATTAAGATCAAATAAAGAACAAGGAAGCCCAGCTATTTCATAATTTTACCTCAAAAGGAATCACTTCCGATCACTCCACAGCATAGCCACAACCTTCATGGATTCACAAGACTTCGAACCACCTAATTCTGAGCTATATCGGAGGAGAAATCACTATTTGAATATTGATAAGACTGCTGCCTTGTGTCTAGTCTTTAAAGAAAAAGCCAGACGAATTTACTCTTTGCGAAAGCCGACAAGAGGGCCAGCGATTGGGGAGCTAAATATAATTTCCCTGTGCGAACGCGGTAAGGAGCCTGCAAACGTGAAGACCAAAGAAACCTAGGGTCTGTGATTGCAGTTGGGCCCCGCGAATGCTAAGGCCAAGGGGCCTAACCCATCGCAAACGTGGGTTGGACCCCAAGAATGCGGTGACCAACTCCCTTGGTCTCCGCAACACGATCGAAAGTCCGCGAACAAGAAGACCAATTTTTGTTTGCACCTGCTAATGCATATCAGCTGGTTTGACAAGTTTTCGAATCTCCGATGAGGCATTCAAAATTTGATCAGAACCCCGTGCATGCAAATGAGATATGCAACCCTATAAAATTTGATATTCCAGACACAACGAAGTAGTCAAAATTCTCATACGAGGTAATCTCAGCAACAAGTGGCCCCCCCTCCCAAACTCTATTTTATGCCAAAATCAACAAAGTGGCTCAGAATTAGCCCTGAACCCTCGGGATCTGCATGAAGGGTCATTCTGGACCAAATTCAACATTCCAAAGCTAACAGCATTGACGAAATTATGATCTAAAGCTTATTTACTCAGAATTTTGACAATAGTCAAATTTAGTCCTTAACTTGAAAGCTAAAACCATAATCGCACAAACTCGTACTTGAGAGCCTTTGGGGTCACGCCGACCGTGCTACTAGCCTAAAATGGCCCTTTTAGAGATGAAGGAACAGTCAAAATTAGATTTTGAGGTCATCTCCATTAAATTTTGACAAAAAAGACCGTTAAACGTTCAAAATCTCCAAACTGTAGAAACTCACAAAAAAACAAAATGAACGACCAAGTGACCGAACTATCAGTCCCTGCAGGTCATAAATGACTTGGGGTCACTATAGAAATGCTCTACATGGTAAATAGAATTCATAAACATAGAAATGACCTGGAGGGTCATTACACATCCACTACTAAAAAGGTACTTTTGTCCGCAAAAGTAACACTCAAGAAATAACTGAAGGCTCAAAGAAATTAGGAAGCTGCTCCCATATCTTCTGCTCGGTCTCCCAGGTAGCCTCCTCAATTGCACAATGCCTCTAATGGGCCTTAGCCACAGGAATTGCTCTCGAATGAAACCATTACATATCTTTGGCTAGAATGGCAACTCGCTCCTCTACAAAAGTCAAATGGTCATCCAGCTCTTTTGCATAATAGTGTAGCACATGAGACTCATCAAGAATATACCAGTGCAACATCGAAACATGGAAAACCGAGTGGATAGCTTAAAATACTAAAGGTGGCCAACTCATATGAAACCTCACCAACTGTCCAGAGGATCTCAGAAGGCCAAATAAACCTGCGGCTATGCTTGCGACACCTACCAAATCTCAACACGCCCTTCATGGGAGACATACGGAGGAAAACCCAATCACCAACTGAAAACCTCAAAAGGTGACGCCTATTATAAACATAATTCAAGTTCCTACTCTGAGATGTCTGAAGCCTGTTATGAATTCTCACCTAGTCCAAAGCCTCCTGAATCAAGTCTGTACCACATGGTCTAGGCTTTATAGACCAAAACCAACCAACTGGAGAGTGACAATGCCTACCATATAAGGCCTCGAATGGGGCAATCTGAATACAAGAGTGGTAGTTGTTGTTGCACGCAAACACCACAAAGGGAAAGAACTAGTCCCACTGACCTCCAAACTCAAAAACACAGGCCCACAATATAACCTCAAGGACTTGAATCATACGGTTCGATTGACCGTAGGTTTGCTGGTGGAAAGCTGTGCTAAGGTAGACATGAGTGCCCAACTCTTTCTAGTAGGTTCTCTAAAAGCTAGAAGACAACTGACCACCCAATTATGATATAATAGAAATAGGCACACCATGAAGAGGAACCACCTCTCAAATGTAGATACAGGCCAATCTCTCGGCGCTGAATGAAGGCTTAACAGGGAGGAAGTGTGCTCACGTGGGAAATCGTTTAATGATGACCCAAATACTATCAATGCCCCTAAAGGTCTGAGGCAAACCTGCCATAGAGTCCATAATGATGCGATCACAATTCCACTCTGGAATAGGTAATCTCTGAAACTCACCACCAGGTCTCAAATGCTCACCCTTAACCTGTTGGCAACTCAGGCGACGGGACACATAGTATACAATGTCTTTCCTCATGCCGCTCCCCCAATAGTGCTGCGTCAAATAATGTTACATCTTTGCAGTGCCCGGATTGATAGAGTTTCTAGAATCATGGGCTCACGAAGTATCAGCAGGATAAAACCCCAACTTGCGGAACACATGTACAACCAGCAAACATCAAAACTCCATCTGAATATAAGGTAGCTTGACCGGCATCAATCGGTAACACCCGATCTCAAAGGGCCACCAAAGTCTCATCCACAAATTAACGACCACATATCAGACAAAGTAAGGAAGACTAAAATCCCACATAGGCTAACACACACCTAAATCTAAAACGTCCAATTGGATCACCTTATTGGCTAAGGACTGAATATATAAAGCTAAAGGTCGCTCCACTGTAGACAGGAAGGCTAGACTACCCACACTCACCAACTTCTGGCTCAAGGCATCTGCTACCACATTCACCTTTCCCGAATGATAGAGAATAAAGAGGTCATAGTCATTTAGAAGCTCAATCCAATGATGCTACCTCAAATTAAGGTCTTTCTGGCTCATGATATACTTAAGACTCCTATGGTCAGTGTAGATCTCGCAATGAACTCCATACAAGTAGTGCCTCAAGATCTTGAGCCAGAAAACTACCGCCGCCAACTCCAAGTCTTTAGTAGGGTAGTTGTGCTTATGCAACTTAAGCTGCCTCAATGCATAAACAATAACTCAGCCCCACTACATCAATACACAACCAAAACAAATGCCAGATGCATTACAATATACCTTGAAGCCCTTGCCCTCAACTGGAAGAGTCAATATAGGGGCGGTAGTCAGCAACTCCTTGAGCTTCATGAAGCTCAAATCCTTAGACCACTCAAAAGGAACATCGAGTCAATTCAAACGAGTCAGAGGTAGTTAAATAGTGGAGAAGCCCTCCACAAACCTTCTATAGTAGCCTGTCAATCTGACAAAGCTTTGAATCTCCGTAACTAAAGTGGGCCTAGCCAAATCACGAATAGCCTCAATCTTCACCGGATCTAGCTTGATCCCATCCTTGGACACGACGTGCACTAAGAATGCTATAGACTCAAGCCAAAACTCACACTTTGAGAATTTGTCATAAAGTCGCTATTTTCTCAAAGTTTGGAGCACAATCCTAAAATTTTGCTCATGATTTCTCCTACTCCATGAGTATACCAGGATATCATATATGATCACTATGACGAACGAATCAATTTACGGCCTGGACACCTATCTCAACAAGTCCATAAAGACAGCAGGGGCATTAGTCAACCCAAAAGACATCGCCCGAAACTTATAGTGTCAATATCGAGTCCTAAATAAGGTCTTAGGGATATCTACTGCCCTAATCCTTAGATGATGGTAACCAAAACTCATATCACTCTTCGAAAACACGGTAGCACTCTGAAGTTGGTCAAATAGATCATCAATTATACTCATGGGGTAATGGTTCTTCCCCGTCATTTTATTCAGCTGCCTATTATCAATACATATGCGTATCACCATCCTTCTTCTTCCTAAAAAGAATGGGAGGGCCCCAAGGTGATACACTATGCCTGTTGAATCCCTTACCTAAGAGATTCTAAAGCTAAACACTGACATCCTTGAGCTCTGTAGGAGCCATCTGATAAGGTAGATTAGAAATAGGTCGAGTACCCTGCTGAAGCTCAATGGGGAAATCAATATCCTGCTCTAGGGTAGGCCCAGTAGGGCGGTAGGAAACACATCTATGAAATCAGGGACAAATGGAACTGAATCGACAAGAGGGACCTCCCAACTCACATCATGCACATAAGACAAATCAGATAAACATCTTCTAGCCACTCGCCTCTCAAGTCTAAACAAAAGAGGTAACTCCTATCGATGTGCTACTATGAGAGCCCTACCACACTACAAAGGATTACCAAGCATGGCTAAGGTAACAGTCTTAGAGAAGTAATCTAAGACCACGCGGTATAGGGATACCGAGTCCATGCCCAGAATAACATCACAGTCAATCATATCTAGCAAAATAAGGTTAGCCTAGTGTCACACCCTAGATAGTTATCAAGCAAGATTGAAACACCTGATCCACAACTAAAGACTCACCCACAGGGGTAAACAAATGCAACGACACTGCCATAGGCTCAGAAATCAAACTTATACGAGAAGTATAATAAATTTACATATAAGAAAAGGTACAACCTGGATCAAATAAAGTCGAGGCATGCTACTGGCATTAGAGAATCATACTTATGATCATGTAATTTGATTCCTCAGCCTCCGCCCTTGCTGAAGCTACATAGAAATTACCATGTTTGCCTCTACTGTGGCAATCTATCCTACCACCTAACCTTCATTCCCATGGACGACCCAAAATACCAGATAACCACCACGGTGCTCCTGACCATGAAATTGATCTCTGGCTAGGGGGTGCTCCTGGCGGAGCTAGTAGAGCTGGTAGAACTGCCTATGAAACGGTAGCAATCTGCCTACTCAAAGGTCAATCTCTACCTTTGTGATCCAAATCTACAAAATCAAAACAACCCAAAGATGATTGACTCTCGAAGGAAGGCCACAATGGCCTAAACCACACGACTAGGATCCATCTCCACTCTAACTGGAGACCACCTCACTCTGGCTATATCGGTCGCCCTCTAAAGTCTGTAATGAGGCCTGAATAGGACGGCCGAACTAACCATACTAAAACCATTGTTAGGTCCTATCATAAGTGTCTCTTGACCCGGATGAGACCCACTATAGCTGCCCTATTACCTAGGTCTCTTGGCACAGCCCCCATGGGCCTCACAATGAAGTTGCTCAATAGTGTGGGAAGGATTAATAACATAAAGAAAGGAATGACCCATGAAGACCATATATTTTGACTCAATTTACAATTGAAGTCTCAACCTACGGACAATGCATCAAACTCTCTCTACCTCGGTAGGTAAGATCATAAGAGCATGGTGGGAGAGCTCGTGAAACCTTGCCTTATACAACGGCACAGTCATGAGCCCAACCCTAATCTTGAGAACTGATCACAAAGGTGATTTCTAACATCGTGGGGGATGAACGTACCCAAGAAGGCCTGAGAAAACTCTACCCAAGTGACTGGTGGATACCTAGCTGGCCTGATCTCTATGAAGGTACGCCACCACTGCTTGGCCGGCCCATCAAGCTAATACACTGTGAAGTCAACTCCTCTAGATTCCACTAGGCCCAAAGCATGAAGTCGCGCCCCGCAAATAGGCAGAAACTCGTGGGAATCCTCATCCACAACCCCAGAAAACCTCAGAAGTGAAAGTCTAAGAAACTTTTCGAGCTTCTCTACTCCTCTAGTGGCATGACTTTGGCCGCAATCATGGGCTGGGCACTTGGTGTCGGTGTTGTAGCTGTAGCTGGTCAGGATGATGGCTAGGCTTGTACCGACCCCACCGGCTAAACTGGAACACGAGCTACTAGAGAATCCGCTACTAGCTCTAGATCACTCTCTTTGACTAGGGCTGGTGCTACACCCCTTGCTGGTAAGGTAGGTTGGCCCCTACCTCGAGCCGGCACATGGTGCGTATGAGCCATCTTGTGAAAAGAGTGAGACAAGTAAGAACTCATGAAGCCAATATACACACAATGCATGAAAGTGATTTAAAATACAGGAAGTTCCTAAAGACACCATGTATCCTCATAAAGATAGGAGATAGACGTCTCCACACCAATCTGTAAGACTCTACTAGGTATTATCTTGATACAAGTGAGACCGGTGAACCTAGGGCTCTAATACCAACTTGTCACGACCCAATTCCTCAAATTATAATGGCATCTACTATAACTCACTAGTAGTTAGGCCAACCTATAACCCATAATGACAAGTAATGAGTATAAGGGTAGAACTAAATAGAAATCAAACTAAACCAAAAAGCAAAATGGAAGCGGAAGCAAACCAAAAACTATATACAAAGGATCCCTCCCAAAACTTAAAAGTCACAAGTACAGAGCTATCTAAAATAAGAGTACAAATCCAAAATTTGGATAAAAACTAAAGCTCTATCAAAAGAAAAAGATTAGCTAAATAAGTACAAAAGGAGACATGCTAATCTAGGATGCTAGGTTCTCACCCTCATCTACGATCCCAAAACGTGCTGAATTTGGCACGGACAATCACAATCGTTAACTAGTACTAGGACCTGCATCACGAAACTGAAGTAAAGTGTAGAATGAGTACAAAACTAGGGGTACTCAGTATGTATCATAGGCTGACTAAGGAAGAAAGGTAAAGACTATATGAAAATATAAAATCTTGACACAAATAGAGGTTAAAATGGATATGAAAGAGAGCACACAAGGATGCCAAAAGTAAATCTATGTATAGCTAATCAAAACTATTATTAGACCCCACGCCCAGAAGGTACACTCGTGCATAAAATTAAATAAAACCAGAATTGACCGCTATAGCAAGAGTGACCCGAGGGCATGTCAACTCCAAAGAGGATCTCATATATCAAGGCCGACCAACCAACCAGTCCACTCCCAGGGGTGTAAGCCACCGATCTAGCAAGAATGACCCGGGCGCGTGTCGACTCTAAAAAGGATCTCAACAATCAATAGCAAACCACCATGGAATGACGTCCACTCACAAGGTATCACAAGAAGTCTCCAATACTAATTGCTCGCAAAAGCATAAAACTTTTGGTAAGACGTCGGAGCCGCAAAATAGGGAGAGAGAACATATATCAATAAAGTTGTGAAGATTCCTAAACTAAGGCCCATACTATCAAACTCAGGTCTATTACTCCATTCTAGATGGATATAATTCGTTCGAACGACGTTGGAGAAGAAACAACGCTAACATGCCACAAGGATTGCAAGTCTGAGGCAACACTAGTATAATCCTAGACTAAGGTCGATCGTGCTAAAAAAGTAATAAAACAACAAAAGTTAAGTCACAACAACATGGAACAAATACAATCCCTAACTAGCATGGTACTACACTTAAATACAGCCAGTCAAGCCTAAACATGTCATCTAAGAAAAGGAAAACAAGAAGAACTAGGTACCTTCCACCAGTTCATTCTAATCAGCCTGCATTCATGCATTCAAGCTTAATCTTATAGATAGGAAGCCGTATCCTAGTTATAGGCCGACATGGTGCACTCTTGTATTACAAGGCCGAAGCTTTTCCTTTCCAAATACCCTCCAAATACTGCCACATTATTAAAAATACGATCACACCATCAATATTTTTGTTTAACACCAAAAATACATAAAACAAAAATGGACCAATTTCAAGGTCAGATGGGAATTGTGGGACCCACTAAAATTTTCATAATTGACTCCGTCAAAGTTTCCTAAAAAGTACCCTAAACTTGTATTCCAAAATGGAACACAGTTCAGGGTTCGGAACAACGAACAATCAACTCATGCAAAAAATTCCACAATTAAGCTAAAATAATGAACAAGGCAGCCCAAGTATTACCTAATTTAACCTCATACGGGGGTTCACAAATGACTTCCGATCACTCCACAGCATTGCAACAACTTTCACTGATCCACCAAATTTTGAATCACCCAATTCTGAGCTCTATCAGAGGAGAAATTGCTATTTGAATATTGATAACACAGTTGCGTCACGTTTTCTCCTTAAGTAAAAGATTAGAGGAATTTACTCTTCACAAGTGCAGCCCAGAGGGCCCTGATTAATGGTGCTAAATAAAATTGCCTTTTTTAACGTGGTAAGGAGCCTGCAAACGAGACGACAAGGGGCCTAACCCATTGCGAATGCGGCCTGGACCCCGTGAACGTGGTGACCAACTCCCCTGTCTCCATGAACGTGATCAAAGGTCTGCAAATGCAAAGAAAATTTTTCTTCTACACCAGCTGATGCATATCAGCTGGTTTTGCAAGTTTCCAAATCTCTGATGAGGCGTTCACATTCATTTGTAACCCCGTTCATGTAAATGAGATATTCAACCTTACTAATTTCAATATTTTGGATTCAACAGAGTAATCAAAATTCTCATACGAGGTCATCTCGATAAAAAGTGGATCCTACTCCCAAACTCTATTTTAAGCCAAATTCTATAAGGGGGCTCAAAATTAGCCCGAAAGTCTCAAGATCTGCAGGAAGGATCTTTCCAGATAGAAATCAACATTTCAAAGCTAACCAAACTGACGAAATTCTCATTCGAGCTCATTTACTCAGAATGTTGACTAAAATCAAACCTAGGCCTTAACTTGAAAGTTAAAATGCCTAATCACACAGACTCACACTGAAAGCTTCGGGAGTCATGGTGACCATGCTACTAGCCTAAAATGACCCTTTCGCAATTGATGGTTTTGTTAGAATGAGATTCTGAGGTCATCTCCCTGAACTTTTGATCAAAAAGGACTGTTCAAGGTTACAAAGCTGTAAAATGCATAAACTCGCATAAAACCAAACGAACGACAAAGTGACAAATATGTCATTCCCAAGAAGTCATATTTGACTTGGAATCTGTATAGGAACACTTTAAATGAAGAATAGAAAGTATAAACAAAGAAATGACCTGGAGGGTCATTATATTTTGATATGTCATTTGGACTAACGAGTGCTTCTGCAGTTTTATGAATTTGATGAACATGTTGTTCAAACATTATTTGGAAAGGGTATCAAGGTTGAGTTTAAGTTTTGGCTGAGGTCAGTAGTATTCTTTGGTCATATTGTCTCTAAAGAGGGCATCCAGGTTGATCCTAAAAAGATTGACTTTCTCCTTAAGATATGAAGAGTTTCTTGAGTTTAGTTTGTTACTATAGATGGTTCGTTGAAGGGTTTTCCTTTATTTCTTCTCCTGTGTCTAGACTGACTTTGAAGAAGGTAAAATTTTGGTGTTCCAAAGCTTGTGAGAAGACTATTCAAGAGTTGAAGACTCAACTTACTTCAGCACCAATTTTGACTCTACAAGAGGGTTTAAATGGATTTGTGGTATATTGTGACGCTTCCAGGATTTTCCTTGGTTGTGTATTAATTAAATATGGTAAGGTCATAGCTTATGCTTCTAGTCAACTTAAAGTTCATGAGAAGAATTATCCGAGTAATGATATTGAGTTAGAAGTAATAGTGTTTTCCTTGAAGATCTGGAGGTACTATCTATATGGTGTTCATGTGGATGTGTTTATATACCATAGGAGTCTAAAATATGTGTTTACATATCATAAGATTCTTAAATGTTTGTTCAATCAGAAGGACTTGAATCTTCGCTAGAGAAGAAGGCCGAATCAGTTATTGAGAAACTATGACATGAACGTCTTATGCCATTTGGGTAAAGCCAATGTAGTGACATATGCTCTCAACATGTTGTTTATGAAGAGTGTCGCTCATGTTGTGGAGGAGTAAAAAGAGTTCATTTATGATGTTCGCAGGTAAGATCATTTGGGAGTTCACCTTGTGGATTTAGTAGATGGTGGAGTTATTATTCAAAATGGTTCAAAATCATCTCTTGAGATGGATGTTAAGGATAAATAGGATTATGATCAAATCATAGTTAAACTAAAAGGAACAATCCTTAAAAAGACTATAGAGGTTTTATCTAAAGGGGGAATGGTGTGCTTCGCTACTAGGATAATTTGTGTGTTCTAGATTGATAGATTAAGGCAACATATTCTATCAGAAATCCACAGTTCTTGATATTCTATTCACCCAGGCATAACTAAGATGTATTGTGACCTACGAGAAGTCTATTAGTGGAATGGTATGAAGAAGAATATTGAAAATTTGTGGCTATTTGTCCAAATATCAAATAAGTAAAGGGAACATTTGAAACCAAGAGGTATGACTTAGGATATCAACATTCCTACTTGGAAGTGGGGGGTTTTTAATATGGATTTTATCAAGGGTGGTTGCCTCATATGCGTCAACAATATGATTTGATATGGGTGGTAATAGACTGGATTACTAAGTCAGCACACTTCCTACAAGTTAAACATCTTATTCAACCAAAGATTTTGCTAGACATTACATCTGGTAGTTGGTGAAAATTCATGGAATTCCCTTATCCCTCATCTCAAATAGGGGTACTCAATTCACAACTCAGTTTTGAAAATTGTTTTAAAATGCTCTTGGTACTCAAGTTAAGCTTAGTAGAACGTTTTACCTGCTGACATATGGTCAGGCTGAGCAAACCATTCAGACCTTGGAGGATATGTTGAGAGCTTACGTGGTAGACTTTTAAGGGAATTGGGATTATCATTATCCTTTGCTTGAATTTTCCTATAATACTAGTTACCACTCCAGCATTTAGATGGCCCCATTTCAGGTTGATTATGACAGGAGGCGTATGTCTCCTATAGGGTTGTTTGAGGTTGGTAGAGGGTTGTTTGAGGTTGGTATAAGGTTGTTTGAGGTTAGTGAAGTGACCTTGATTGAGACTGAATCAGTTCATGAGGCTATAAAGAAATTTCAGCTTATTAGAGAAAGGTTGAGAACGGCTTAGAGTAGACAAAAGTCCTATGCAGATGTGAAGAGAAGAAAACTTCAGTTTGCTATTGATGATTGGGTATATCTAAAAATTTCACAATGAAAGGGGTGATGAGGGTTGACAAGAAAGGAAAGCTCAGTCACCATTACGTAGGTCCTTACCAACTAGTAAGGCGCTTTGGTAATGAGGCTATGAGCTAGATTTAGCTGCAGTGTTGGAATTAATTATCCAGTGTTTCATGTGTCCTTGTTGAAGAAGTGCATTGGTGATCCGACTAGAGTTTTTTCTGTAGAGAGTGATGGTGCGAAGGATAGTCTCCCTTAAAAAGAGGTCCCAGTTGAAATTCTTTACCCTTAGGTGCGTATGTTTCCAAATAAAGAAGTTGTTTCAGTAAAAGTCCTTTGGAGGAATTAATTAGTTGAAGAAGCTACTTAGGAAGCAGAAATAGACATAATGGCCAAGTACCCTACCTCTTTCTTTCTAGTTCAATTCCAGTGTGAACTAGTAGTTCCTAAAGAGTACGCCTTTAAAGTTCATTTCTTTTAGTTATTCTCATGTATTAGAAGTATGCATACATGTTCTTGAAATCAAATCAATCTTTATATTTTAGTTCAGAGTCAGTCACTCTATCAGTTTTTAGTATTAAATTTGAATTGCACATTTTCCCCACTCGTTTATACTTATTTAAACTCCATTTGAGGACAAATGTTTCTAAGTGCGAGATATTGTAACGCCCCTGATGCTTCAAGTTCACATCAACTCATTAAAAATTTTAAAATCCAAGTCTGTAGACAATGTTGGTTTTTACGGGCATCATCTACGGGCCGTAGAACAAATCACGGATCGTAGATGGGATCTGTAGATCAACTTCAGAAACCAATAATTTCAGCCTAAGTTTTATGAGACCGGTCTACAAGTCGTACATCCTATTACAAACCATGGATATAGCTCGTGAACAAATTCCTAAAATCTGGAATATTCCTAAGTTTTACGAATCATGTTTATGGCTCATAGTTGGAACTATGGACCATAAATAGGGCCCCTAAATGAATGTTCAAAAACTCTAAACTTAGTCCTGATTTCTACGAGAGGTAGCTCCAGCCTATAGATCAATCCATAGACCGTAGATGGTCTCATAGAAGCTGTCAATGTTAGATTTATTCAGGGTTTCTTTGGTCTTTTCCACTCTTCTAATCCCTATTATAAGCCATTTTAGGCTATCCTAAGTGGGATTAATGGGAATTTAGTTGACTAAATCCTCCGCATTCACGCCTAACACTCAAAAGTAAAAATCATTATGCTCAGGCTTTCTCTCAAGCAAGAACGAGGGTTCCTCACCTTCAAGCTCCACTTTAAGATTCAAGCTAGTGTCTTCTTTCCAAGTATGTGGGATTTCATCAATGAACATTCTTTCACCCACAATGTTTCAAAGAAAACCAAATTATAGTCCATGATTTCTATAGCAGTTAGAGTTTTTTGAAAAACATGCTTCTTCATTGTTCTCTTAGTCTTTCTCAAGAATAGTTTAAATTATATGTTTTCATCTATAAAATTAGTAATGTATATAGTAATTTCCTAAACCCTCAGTATACATATAACGCTTTCTCAGATTATCATTTTACAGAATTTAAGATGCTTTCAGATAAAGTGTCTGTGAGATATCATCTGTTTTTATCAAAATTCATGAGCTACTATGTTGTTATTAATTTATTAGTATAATTCAGTATTTTGTTGTCAAATTACTCTATATGTTAATCATCATATTTCTGTTGGGAGTTATACTTAGCACCAAGTGAACCTATGGATTAAGAGTCACCGATCAGTTGAGGACTGAGACCTTTAGTAGCGATACCTAAGTCCTGATACTTCATGGCACCGTAGGATTATCAGGGTCACCCATCATACTAGGACTAACTCCTTAGGCTTTTATATACATTAGCTTAGTGGTACCATATTAGCTTCGATCGACCTTTATATTCTGCCAAAGTATATTGGCTCCTTTAGATGGGGATTATACATCAAATTCAAAGTTAGCTCATATGGTTATATGTCGGTTAATAGAAGATCCCGCAATTCAATCCCAATTATTGCATGACCATGTATTCAAATTATTTCATTTCGGTACTTTTCAATTGCATGTTGTTCTTACTTTGTCATTGTATCAGTTCATGTTATTCAGTACAACATTTAAGGTCCAACATGTCTAATTATTATATTTATCATGCTTATCTTGCATACTCAGTACATTCAAAGGGTTGACCGTATACTCTCATGGTATATTGTTTAACAACATAGGTTTGGACGTTCAACACTTAGGCTGATGTTAGTACGACTTCAGATCAACACAATAATATTTATTGGTGAGTCCTTATCTTTCGAGGACAACCTTTATATTTGATTTAATTGTTATTATTTCTGATTTCACATAGTTAGAGTTAGCTAGGGGCTTGTACTAGCAAATCATTTAAGTAGAGTCTTTCAGAGAGTAACATTAGTTTCAACATATATTTATTCAAATATTTGTCTATTTAATGTTTGCATTTTAATAGACTATTTTAGATTTATCTTCCGCATCATCACATCAATTATTGTTTATGTTAATTAGTAGTGCTATGATAGACCATAGGTTAGCATGGGTTACTTGTGGCTCTAAGAACCATGTTCTGATTAAGGGTTGTCTCGAGTCTTGACCAATTTGGTATCAGGGCATCAGGTTTAAGATGTCCTACGATGTATGAAAGTCATGTTAATTAGAGTCTTATACATGGGAGTGAAGTGCGCCACGTCTATGAATGAGATAGTATGAAACATTTTAGAAAATACTTCACTTCTTTCATATGCTCTGTTGTGCAATAGAGTTCAACTCTATATAATCTCCTTCTGATTTGTGCTATACGTGTTTATAGAACCATGCCTCCCTAAAGAACTAACATTTGGAGGAACAAGAATGCAGGTCTATAAGCACCAATAGACCCTCTGAAAATTAGCCAGTGTCTCATACAAAGTTTAGAGTTGCTTTTTCTAAGAGTTAGCTCAGGCTATGACCACTTAGGTCAATTAGAATGTTGTTGCTTCGGTTAACTCAAATCTGAATACCACATTAGCAAGGGTCTGAGACTTCACTTGGGCGAATCCTCTTACGTTTATGGTTCTAAGATGGAGGAGAATCTGCAAGATTTAATTGAGGTCATCCAAATTATTACTCATATTATAGGTTTTAATCCATTTGAGAGTGCATATTTAGGCGCTTATTATCGAAGGGAGTGACGTAGATTTTGTACAAAAAAAAAAAGTAAGATAGGGCTGTTAATATAGGCCCAATGGACTGGATAATTTTGAGGTTGCATTTCTTGACGGATTCTTTCTGCTTGACTTGAGGGATGCTATGGTCCGTAAATTCATCAACATGATAACATGACTGCAAAGGAGTACTCTTTGAAGTTCACTCAACTCTCTAAGTATCCTACAACTATGGTGGCCGACTCTTGGGCCCTCATGAGTAAAAGTGTTTATAGTGTTTCTAAGATGGTGGTTAATGAGTATAGGACTACGTTGTTTATTAAGGAGATGGACATCTCCCAATTGATGACTCAACAAATTAAAGAAAAAAAGGTTAAGGAGAGTGCTACGGATAGTAAGAGGGTTAGAACATACAGTGTGGACTACTCTCAATAGAAATCAGGTTGTGGCAATCGCTCTCAATTAAACAAGAAGTATTCAAGTCCAACCCCATTCTCTACTAGTGCACCAAGGCCAAAGTTTAGATCAGATTACAAGGATAGGGCGCCACGCTCTAGGTCACATGGTAGTGTCACTAGTGATCAAACTTTTCTAATTTCTAAGAAGTGTGGTAAGATTCACCTTTGGAGTGCATGACCGGTAGTGTCAACTACTTTTGGTGTGGCAAGACAAGTAATAGATTGAGGGATTTCCTAGTTGCCTCAGGTAAGGGAAAGGATGTTTGTCAGCAGACTAAGCCAAACGCTTTAGCAGCTCTAGTAGGTCACCCGACTAACTAGGGAACCTCTTCTGGTAATAGTGGCAGACAATGCCAGAACTGGTTCTATGCTTTCTAGACTAGATGGGGTCAAGGGACCGCCTTGATGTAGTCAACGGTATGTTATGTTCTTTTAGTTTGATGTTTATGCATTATTAGATCTAGGAGCTACACTTTTTTGTGACTTCTTATATTGTATTAAATTTTAATATAAGTCTAGAAAGCCTATAAGAATCCTTCTCAGTCTCTACTCCTGTTGGTGAGACAATCTTAGCTAAATGGGTAGACAAAAATTATGCACTCTCAATTTTTCAGAAAGTCACCTCAGTTCATCTAGTAGAGTTAGACATGCTTGATTTCGATATCATTCTTGGTGTGTACTTGTTACACTCTCTTGGTATGCCTCGGTCAACTTAAGAACTAGAGTCATTAAATTTCAATTTCCTAATGAACAAGTCATAGAATGAAAGGATAGTACTTCAGCACCTATAGGTTGGGTTGTCTCTTACCTTAAGGCCAGAAAAATTATATTTAAAGGTTGTATCCCATCTAGTTAAGATTAAGCATTCCAATTCTGTAACCCCAACTCTTTAGTTAGTTCTAGTGGTAAAAGAATTTCTAGAATTTTTTCTAGAGGATTTTCCTAGAGACCCTCCGAAAAGGAAATTTATTTCTGAATAGACCTTTATCTAGATACCAAAAAAATCTCTATTCCTCCTTGCAAAATTGCTCTAGCTGAGTTTAATGAGTTGAAATATCAGTGAAAGGACGTTCTAGATAAAGGTGTCATCTTATCGACAATTTCTCCATAGGGTGCTCCAGTTCTCTTTAGGTTTCCCTCAGAATGTGCCTCAATTATCATCAGCTGAACAAGGTTACAATCAAGAATACATATCCCATCCCCATGATTGATAACATGTTCGACCAATTTTAGGGTGCCAGTATCTTTTCTAAGATTGACCTTTGATCAGGTACAATCTCAAAGTCATAGAATGTTACATTCTGAAGATAGCCTTCAGGACTCGGTATGGTCACTATAAATTTGTTATTATGTTGTTTGGAATAAATAATGCTACTACGATTTTTATGAACTTGATGAATAAGGTGTTCAAACAATGTTTAGATTTGTTTGTCATTGTCTTCAAAGATGACATTCTTCTTTGTTCTCAAATCAAGGATGAGCACCTAGGTTATTTGAAGATTGTCTTGCATATTCTTAAGGACCACCAATTGTTTGAAAAGTTCAAATATTGTGAATTTCGGTTATGATTAGTAGCATTACTTGGTCATATAGTCTCACAGAAGGCATTCGGGTTGATAATTAAAAGACCAAAGCAGTTAAGAACTAGCCTAGAACCCTTTTTCCTATATATATTAGGAGTTTCTTGGGTTCAGCTAGTTATTTTAGATAATTCTTTAAGCGGTTTCATCTATTTCTTCTCCTTTGTCTAGATTGACTCATAAGAAGATATAATTTAGTGGTTCGAAGCATTTGAGAAGAATTTTCAGGATTTGAATGACTCGACTTACTTTAGCACCAGTTTTGACTCTACTAGAGGGTTCAGAAGTATTTGTGGTATATTGTGAGGCTTCCAGAACTGACCTTGTCTATGTTTTGATGCAACATGGTAAGGTGGTAGCTTATTCTCCTAGGAAACTAAAGGTTTATGAAAAGAATTATCCGGCTCATGATCTAGAGTGAGCAGTAGTAGTGTTTGCCTTGAATATCCTAGAGGCACTATCTTTATTGTGCCCATGTGGATTTACTTACATAGTATAAAAGTCTTCAGTATGTTTTCAATCAGAAGGACTTGAATCTTCGCCAGAGGAGATGGCTTGAATTATTGAAAGATATGACATGAGTGTTTTATACAATCTGGGTAAAGATAATGTAGTGGTAGATATTCTTAGCAGGTTGTCTATGAGTAGTGTCTCTTATGTTGTGGAGGAGAAGAAGGAGTTAGCTTTAGATGTTTACATGCTGGCTCGTTTAGGAGTTCTCTTGGTTGATAGGGTATATGGTGGAGTTATTATTCATAATGGTTCAGAATCATCTCTTGTGATGGATGTTAAGGCACAACAAGATGATGATCCAACCTTGGTTGAGATAAAAAAAAAATGGTCCTTAAATAGACTATAAAGGCTATCTCCCAAGGGGGAGATGTTGTGCTTAGTTATTACGGTTGATTATGTGTTCCTAATGCTGACAATTTAACGCAACATATATCATCAGAAGCTCATAGTTCAAAATATTCTATAATATCAGGAGCCACTCAGATGCACCGTTATCATGGAAAATCTACTGGTGGAATTATATGAATAAGGATATTGTGGAGTTTCTGGCTAAGTGTCCTAATTGCCAATAAGTTATGCTTGAGCATTTGAAATTAGGGGGTATGACTAAGGATATTAGTATTCCTACTTGGAAGTGGAAGGATTTTAATATGGTATTCATCATAAGTTTGCCTCACATGCATCGAAATCATGATTTGATAGTGGTGGTTGTAGACAGAATGAAAAAGTCAACACATTTCCTGCCAGTTAAGACTTCTTATTCAGTCGGGATTATGCTAGACTTTACGGTCAGGAGTTAGTAAAGTTTCATGGAGTTCTCTTATCTATCATCTGATAGGGGGTACTCAGTTTAACTAACAATTTTGGAACTCATTTTAGAGAGGCCTTAATACTAAAGTTAGGCTTAGCACAACTTTTGACCCGGGCTTAACAAACTATTCATACTCTGAGGATATGTTGAGAGCTTGTGTGATCGGCTTTAAAGGTAATTGGAATGGTCATTTACCTTTGATTGAGTTCACTTATAAAAATAGTTACCACTCTAGTATTCAGATGGCTTTATTTGAAGCGCTTTATGGTAGGAGGTGTATATCTCCTATAGGGTGGTTTGAGGTTAGTGAAATGGTCTTGATAGAGAAAGTTAATGAGGCTATGGATAAAGTTCAACTTATTAGAGAAAGTTTGAGAATGACTCAAAGTAGAAATTAATTGTATGCAGATTTGAGGAGAAGAATACTTGAGTTTTCTATTGCTGATTGGGTATACCTTAAAATTTTGCCCATGAAAGACGTGATGAGGTTGGGTGAGAAAGGAAAGCTCAGTCTCTGTTATGCAGATCTATACTAGATTGTGAGGTACTTTGGTAATGTGGCTTATGAACTAGATTTACATGCAGAGTTGGTATCACTGCATTTAGTGTTTCATATGTCCTTGTTAATGAAGTGTATTGGTGATTCGACTATAATTGTTCCTTTAGAGAGTGTTGGTGTAAAAGATAGTCTCTCTTACAAAGAGGTACCAGTTGGGATTCTTGACCGTTAGGTTCGTAAGTTGAGGAATAAGGATGTCTCTTCATTAAAGGTCCTTTGGAGGAATCAGTTAGTTGAGGGAGCTACTTAGGAAGTAGAAGCAGACATGATGGCCGCGTACCTCACCTCTTTCCTTCAAGTTCAGTTACAATATGAGGTAATAGTTCCTCCATAGAACACCTTTCTGATTGATGCCTTTCATTTTTTCTCATGCCTTAGTAGTATGGATACATGTTCTTTAAATCAGATCAATTTTCATGCTTCAATTCGGAGTCAATCACTCCATCAGTTTTCAGTATTTAGTTTTCTTTGGGATTGCATATATTTTCCTACTCTCTTCAGCTTATTTAAACTCCATTCGATGATGAATTTTCCTATGGGAGAGATACTGCAACACCCAGATTCTTCAATTTTAGATGAGCTCATGAAAAATCCTGAAATCGAAGTTTGCACACAAAGTTATGTTTTTATGAACATCATCTACAAGCCATAGAAGGAAACGCAGACCGTACATGGGATCTGTAGATAAACTTTAGAAACCAATGATTTGAGCTTGAGTTTTACGATTCTGATCTACGTGTCATAAATTCTTATAGGAACTGTAGATTGAGCTTGTAAACCAAGTCCTAAAACAAAAACTTTTTGAGTCTGATGGATCGAGTTTATTGACCATAGTTTGAACTACAAACCGTAAAGAGGATCCGTATGAATGTTCAGAAACTCTAAATTTAGGCCTGATTTCCACAAGAGGTATATACGGCCCATATAACAATCCACGCAACATAGATGGTCTCATGAAAGGTGCTGATGTTAGAGTTGTTTCATGGTTCCTTTGGTCTATTTTCACTCTTCGAATCCCTAAACTATGTTGTTTTAGCCTATCCAGAGTGGGATTAGTGGGAATTCAGTCATCTAAAACCTCCTCATTCATGACTAGCTCTCAAAAGTCAAAATTATTATGCTTTAGCTTCATATCAAACAAGAATTACGGTTCTTCACCTTCAAGCTCTAGTTAAAGATGAAAGCTAGTGTTTTGTTTCTAGTTATGTTAAATTTCTTTTATGGGCATTCTTTCACCCACTTATCCCAAGAAAACCTAGCTATACAATCCATGATTTCTATATCTATTAGGGTTTTATGAAAATCATGATTCGGTAATTTTATCTCCATCTTTCTTATGAAAAGTTTAAATCAGGTGTTTTTATTTATTAAATCAGTATTGCATATAGTAATTTTATGAACCCTCAGTGTACAAATAATGCATGTCTCACTTTATCAATTTTCAAAGTTTAAGATGCTTTCGGATAAAGTGTCTCTCAGATATTATCTGTTTATATTACAATTCATATGCTAATCAATAGTTATCAGTTTACAAGTATAATTTCATATATTGATTGCTTCATCAGTTAATTAGCATATTTTCACTCAAAGTTTTACTTAGCACCGAGTAGACCTAGGGATAAAGGCTCATGCGTCAGTTAAGGATTGAGACCTTTAGTAGCAATCCCTAGGTCCTAGAACTATGTGTCATCATAGGATTTTAAGGGCCACCCGTTAGAGCATGTCTGACTCCTTGGTCTTTCATAGACATTAGCTAAGTTGTACCACATTAGCTTAGATCTGCCTTTATACTTTGACAAAGTATATTGGTCCCTCTTGATGGGGATTATACATCAAACTCCATGTTATCTCATATGATTATATGCCGGTTATTAGTAGCTCCCACAGTTCAGTCTTAGTTATTGCCTGGCCTTTTATTCAATTATTTCAGTTCAGTACTTTTCAGTTGCATGTTGTTCTTACTTTGGTCATTGCATCAGTTCATGTTATTCAGTACCAAATTCAAGGTTCATTATGTCTGGTTATTATGTTTATCATGCATATCCTGCATACTAAGTACATTCAATGTATTGACCGCATACTCTTACGCTATATTGTTTGATAATATATGGTAAGACACTAAACACCAAGGTCACGGTTAGTGCAACTTTAGATCAGCTCAGTAGTATTTATTGGTGAGTCCTCATCTTTTGATGACGACCTTTATATTTCATTCAGTTTATATTATATCAGTTTTTACAGAACTATAGTTAGCTAGGGTCATTTCCTAGCCACTCATCTTAGTAGAGGTTTTCAAACAATCACATTATTTTCAACTTTTGTTTATTGATATATTTGTCTATTTAATATTTGAGTTTAATAGACTATTTCAAATTTAGCTTCTGCATCAATACATGAATTACTAATTATGTTAAATCTTAGTGTTATGTCATACCAAAGATTAGCTGGGGTCACTTGTGGCTCTAAGCTCCGGGCTAAAACTAGGGGGCAGTCTCGAGTCGTGAAAGTTTAATAATGGCTTAGGGTCAAACGAGTGGTTCTATCTCAATACAGTACATATTTGTGATGTATATATTGTTTAAAGAGAAATACTTCTTATTGGATCATTTAATCAATTTAAAAAATTAATTATACACAGATGAAGTGTGCATGGTCAGTCTAGCATGAGGCAAAGGTACAATATCATTTATGTTAGAGATGTGCTAAAATGTTGAGTTATTTGCTTCAACATGATCGAGATCCCGGTAATAACCATCTTGGATTAGTAAGGATATATGGTCTAAACTAAATGTGTATTGTGCCTCTCAAATCCAATATTGCAGAGATGCCCAATACTCATTTAGGTGATATATTATCACTAAATAAAGATGGCCTATTACCATGTTGTTGAGCATACCGAAGAAAATCACTCAACATTTTAGCACATTTTCTGAACAAATATTCTTGACCCTTTGCCTCATGCTCAACATACCATGTACACTTCATCTACATATAATTAATTTGTTTGATTAATTAAATGATCCAATAAGAAGTATTTATGTTTAAACAATATATACATCACAAATATGTATTGCATCGAGATTGAATCACTGGTTTGAGACCAAGGCATTATTAAACACTTGATAAAGATAGAAAATTCATATGATTTACATCAAATTAAATAAAGTAAAACTCCTAACATATATTGCAGTTGTTCATTTGCACCCAAAGCACCATCAATTGTAAACAAGGGATTGTATGATAACATTTTGGCTATTGATAGTTAAATATAAGAAAGATTTATAATACTTAGGATGTATGGTTGACAGAAAATCATGGATCTCCAAATATTTGATGGAACATATTTCTTGTCCCTCCATGGTCCGTGATAAAATGAATGCATCGACTCAACATCACCCTTCGTGGACTGAGAAGAAGGGTTAAACCTGCTTTATATTTTGTGATGACACAGAAGTTACTACAAAATGGGAACACATCATGTTTGCTAAAATATCTCTTTTGCGCAAAATTTTATTTTACCTAATAAAACAATACATTGACTAAGATTACTTGTTATTATGATTGAATATCAAAATATAATGTAGCTAAAGTAGTCTACAAGGCACATCTCATCTTACACAAGGCTCAACTTGTTAATAGAACTACAAAATCCTTAAATGAATAATTACCCTCATACATTGGGAATGATTATAAATCTCCCAATGAATATAAGAATAAGAAAAAATAGCAACTTAATTCAATGAATCAAAAATGATATCGTGCTGTCTCCAACAATAGATCACTAAAAATATTAATACAACAAATATTGGTCAATAATGTAAAATAGAAGATGTTGTTGCTAAAGGAGCCTTCAAATCAACAACAAATAGGCACTACAAGAACATCTCTACTAAATTTTTGTTGGGACATAAGATTACATAAGATTGAAGGCTCAACAAGAACATTACATAAGATTGAAGGCTCCTTCATAGGTCATTACATAAGATTGATGCACTAGATATTTACCATTTCCTACAAAACTAAATACTTTTGCATATCTCTACTAATTTTAAGAAAATTATATATATATATATATATATATATATACATATATATATAAGCAAAGTCATTGTATTCTAATCCTACAACCAATTTTAAAAAAATCTTCTTCCAGTAGTAATTGTACTGCAGCATTGTTGAATTATGCATGCTCACTCTGCAAATAAAAGATAAATATAATTATATTATGGTAAAATAAATTATAAAATACACAAATGTAAATTTAAAAAGCAAAGAGAATCACATAATATCTGGTTATATGTTATAAGATTCATGCGCCCAAGAATAACCAGCTCTTCCTAGGCCGCATTGAAACTAATAAAAGAAATAACAAGTAAAAGCCTCAGTACAGTGTTGTGCATTGATTCATTCCAACAAAATTAATTCCAGAATGGTAATTGTTACAGTAGGAAGTAGACCGTTAATGATCCAAGAAGTCGATCATCAAACTAAACTTTGAAATGACATTTATAATTTCTAACTATTTTTTTACAAGTAAATGTCGTTCATATTTCTTCAATTAGCTATTTATCTACACAATAAATATGTTACTTAGGAAATATATTTATCTTAGTGAATGAACAAAGAGAATCTTAATCCTATATACCAGCTTATAATGAACAAGAGCAGCAAGTTTTTCCCTTATGAAGTACTTAGGAAGCACTAGTCTATATTGACACAACGTTGATAAGTACAATCTCTACAAATTTTACTTCACTCTCAAAGAACAAGAGTTAAATAAGCACATGTTTACGTAAATATAAACAAAGAAAAATAATGTTTCTAGGTATTCAACTATTTATAGCTAAATTGAGATATCAACAGATTCAATAAGGGACAGAAAATTTTATGGAATAAATGAGAAGGCAAATAGATAAATAATACTAAAGTGCTTTATCAAGTGGCCATATGAATTTTTAATAGAATTCAATTGGACTCATTAGGCTTCAATTTTAAAACATAAATTAGTTACACAAGGTGAAAAAGGAACGAGAATGTCCACTCAAAGAAAGCAATTAACTTTGAAGCTACTAGATTTCCAAGACACCTATTTGATCTAATTTCACTTCTCTTGTAAATGCTTATAGATTATCCATTAATCAATGACAGTAATTATGCATAGATGTTGATTTATAGCATTCATGATTGACTACTATTCTATCATAGCAGTCACTAAAATATTTTCAACATATACAATTGCACAAAGAGATCTCTTGAAGACACGCTTTACCTGTTGAAGCATATATCTCATTAGTTCTCTTAAACTAGAGTTTTTGATCATCACAACATGCTCATCAATACAAGAATTAACCATCATGAAAATCAGTGTGACTAGAAAGGATCAATTATTAGCTTTAAGTGTTATCTAGACATAGATTGGACGCAAGAGTGGCTCTTAGTGTATTATGTAATCTAGATAATCATAAAGCACAAAATAGGAAGTACCAGTTGAGATATAATTGCAAAAGAACAAAACAAGAAATAAATCTAACTAATTATTACCTTTCAGTATGTCCATATAGAACAATCCATTAATTTTAATAGAGAAAAATGGAAGTAATATGTTGACAGGTGCAATCCCATTCCAAGATCAAACTATCTTACGAAAAACTGCATTCAGTTTCTAACTAGAAGAGCAACAACTAATTCCTTCGTTATATGAGTCAATTCTCACTATTTTAACTATACTTGTAAATTACACTACAATCAATTATTTCTAAACCTTCATGATTTTATCCTTTCGGCTGAGCATCTTTGTATCAGTAACAAAACCTATGTAACTAACTATAAAGATTGTCACCAAAGAACCTCAAAACCATTTGAAGGGAACCACAGCCAAGCAAGTCTAAAATGTACATGTGGATTCACAATGTTAATACAATTTGACATTTGGCAAGAAGCACTTAGACTAGTATCTTCCACATCAACCTAAGGTTTGAATAGCATAATAGTGGCTGGCCTGTAGTTAGTGGAATTTCACAGTGCATATATATTGTTGAGCAGGGGATTAAATTTGTTACCGAGCCACTCAAGCGCTTCACCGAGCTCAAACAACAAACCAACCAATTCAGGAGCAGAACTATATACAACATCCACAAAAGTAATACTTTAAAAATGTATTAGGTACGAAGAAGAAGAAAAAAAACATGTGAAGATGAATTAAACGTTAACTAAAATCATTACGCCAACACTTCAAACAATGAGAGCACAAAAAGACATATAAAGAAGCAGCTTGAGGTAGAATAAACATATCCAAAACAAAAGGCAACATTGAATGCATCGTATTGATGTGATGCCCTTCGAAAATTCAAAGAGAAAGCTAATATCTCCCTCAGAAAGAGATGCTCATAATTTAAACATAGTAACATTTACATAATGTTGTACAGTCTCACTGTGGTGATGCTTATAAAATCAACAAAAAATATGAAACTCATAAATCTCACCGTTGGAGACTGGCCATTCAACCAATTAATAGCATACAATGATAAACAATGTCGGTGGAATGGAGAGGACTGAGGAGCAAGACAAAAATGCTAATGAGTTAGGAGATTGCCTGATAAACAGAGAAGACTCTTGATCTATTAACCTTTTTGAATTTCACTCTTTTGTCCTATACAACTGAAACGACCCCAAAAATGCCCGAAAATGTGCTTCGGAAACACCTATAATTGTAATTTCCATATATCTCAAAATCCGTGCATGATTTCGGAAATTCGACTTCATATTCTTATTTGTGGGGTCAAATTGAGTGGGAAATGGGTCTAACCCGAATTTTAGAGCAACCGTATCAAAATTCAAAAATCGCAAAAATTGCGATTTGGAGGGTCAACTTTAAAGGGGCATATCTCTTAGCACACAAGGAACTGGAAGGGCTGCAAACTATTAAATTAAAGCTCTTTGAGTTAGCTTTCCAACGCACTTGGTTTCACCTCATTCCGAGTTAGGATGAGGGAGTTATGACCATTTTCGTAAAACCTGTCTGTGCAGATTTGCAATTTCCAGTGAGCTATTTTTTTTAGGCGGGTTGGAGACGTTTTTTTTTATAAAAAGGGGATATGTCCCATACTTAGTCATTTTTCTTAACTCCAAAAACACTCTCTAAGCCCTCTCCAAAAATTCCACCAAGATCTTCAACCAAATTCAAATCATCTCAAGCTCTAATTCCGGATTCAAGACTCAATCTCAAGCTTCGATTCTCCATTCCAATCTTCATCAAGGATTCTCCAAAGTTGAGGTATGTGGGTTTGATTGTGGAAACCTTCCTTTCCACAAGTCCAACCATTTATCCTCTATTTCTACTTCAAGTTTATGGGTCCTTATGATTATTTATGAACTCTTGAATTATGGAATTACTACTACACACCCTATTATGGTCCATTTTGCATATTATCATGAAATGGAATTATTATGTGATGTTTATGGTTTACATGCTTCCATGATCAAATTATGAAGGTTGATATATATATGTATGTTGTTGGTGGGCTGATTTATATGGATTTTGGAATTGGTTGGACTTAGTATTCTTGAAATACATGATTTCATTTACATGAACAATTGCCCACCTTGTGTTTGATAAAATGCCCATTTATAGAATTCTTAGGAAAGGGAAGGTCCAAGGTACGTCCTATGAGTCGGATGGTTATGTAATTACTGAAATGATGATGAAATGGACACATGTATATGATTTTCTCTATATAAGTGTTGTGAGTCGACCAAGCCTAGTACGGGGGGTAGTAGGCCCGTATAACCGTATCGAGGGGTTGGTACCTTGGTTGCCTAGTACGGGGGGTAGTAGGCCCGTATAACCGTATCGAGGGGTTGGTACCTTGGTTGCCTAGTACGGGGGGTAGTAGGCCCGTATAACCATATCGAGGGGTTTGTACCTTGGTCCCTAGCTCGGGGGGTGGTAGGCCCGTGTAACCATATTGAGGGGTTTGTACCTCTTTCGCCTCTCCAAGGGGGTGGTAGGCCTTGGAAATACTATATTGATGGTCACTCGCCACACATGTACTACGTCCCACTAAATATGATTTTTATGTAAGCATCATTATACATATCATTTCATTAATATGCTATCTATTGGGTATGATTACGCATTTTTTTTTTTTTATGATGTCCATCTAATGTAGCATTGCATTGCATCCCATATACTTAGTACATTCAAATGTACTAACGCATACTCTATGCCTACATGATGTCACCATGTAGGGACCGGAGCACCGCTTGACCATCCTCCTCCGCGTGGCTAGTACGATTTTCTATAGTGGTTATTGGTGAGTCCTCCATTTCGGGGACGTTGCTCATGATCTTTTGCTATGTATAAAACTTTTCCTTTCTAGTTATGTTTTGACTATGAGGGTGAGCCCGGTAGTTTGTCTTGGCCCCCGCTAAGTACTCATGTTTAGAGGTGGTGTTGGACAAGTTGTGTATTATGCTTGAGCTTGACTCATCTATGGTATTTATGTATCATTTCTTTTTTTTTCTTGCTCCCTTAGTCCCGATTTCCCCTTGATTATGCTTATCGCTTATGGTCATTTAATTGCTTCCGCGACCAAGGATGTGTAATGATACGCTATGAGGCTTGTTTGGGGTTCCTTCGGGTTCCCCATTCGCCGGTCACATCTAGGCCCTAGGCTTGGGTCGTGACAACAACCCATATTCACAAAACAATAAAATTGTCAAGTTAATCATAAACAAAATCATGAAATAACTCCAAAATCACAATGCACTTCTTAAAGATACACTTTCAAAAGATTACTGACCTGCTTGTTTACCTAAATAATCAATTTTTTTTAAAAAGAAATCGTCAGATTTGATGACTATAAGTATATGTTATTAGTAGCATGCATTGATTGCCTCCTGTTATTTTTCATGCTACAAGAATCCTATCAAAGCACTGGAATCTAAAACTTACTCAATACAAGTAATTTATAATTACTAGGTTCGAATGAACTTAAGTTCCACCATTTTTGGTTCAAACTTGGCTTTTGAATTATACTTATTAAAGTCTGAAACATGCTAGTTGTGAATAGCCAAGGAAATCTTTGTTAGATAAATTTTTTAAGAGAAATGAGATTGTAGCACAGTTCATGTAAGAGAACATTTGAATGATGAGAATCATTAAAAAGTGAGTCTTTTGAAATACAACATCTAATATTTATTAGAATTAACTAACTACTTCAACACACATACATATTTAGATACATTTGACTCTAGATATTATCTCTAACCTTAGCTTCAATCTAAGAATTACAGATATAAATTTTTTTTATTTGTATAAGAATAAGACACCATTTAGAAATCAGATAATACAATTGAGCAAATATAATTCAAGAGAGACAGTACAAGTTAAACTCGATCAAATCTACCCAACTAGAGCTTGTGCTACTTTGAACCAAATCTTATACGAGTTGAAAGATATTTTAATGACCAATATCTTCCAAGAGTATAGTGCCAACAGCTTACTAGAAGAGTAATAGAAAATAGAGTAAAGTATTTCTTGCTTTGTCTGAAAGAACTACCTAAACTACAATGCTCAAAATGATAATGCCTTAATTGTTTTGTTTGGAACAAGTTATCCCGGAATTAATTGTCCCGGATAAATTATTTTATCATGTATTTGGATAACTTATCCCATCTCGAAGGTATAAATGGTGGGATAAATAATGATAAGATTTCCTAATACCTCCAACAAAATGACTCCTAATAGTCTTCAATCTTCATCATACAATTCAATATAAAAGACATTAATCTTTTTAAGCATGTAAACAGGAATGGAGATAAAGTTCAAACGTGGACAACATAAATTGCATTCAAGACTTTAACACAACAAAACCTCGAAGGAAAACACATTGATAATAGAAAACTAGATATCAAAGCTAGCAATTTTCTTTTTGGAGCAATGAAAAGGAGATCAATACACAAAATAAATCATCTCAGAATAAGATTAGGCATAATCGAGTAAAGAGAAGTGAGAAGCAAAAATAAATGACCTCAGAAGTGCCATCACATTGTGAACCCAAGAATCCGAAACAGGGGAATATGGTTGTCGATGTTATTTAGCACATCCTTGAGTTCTGTTCCAGATCCGCTAGCGACACCATTAAAAAATAAAGCTACTGCTCTCCAAGATGTATTTTCAACAATTTTATCCTAAAGGTTCATCAACAAGAAAAGATATGCATTTACGTAGATGATAGAAAATCGACTCATATAACCAGCAATACATGAATCCTTCCATCACAAATGAAATCCTTACATTGCAAGCCCGTAAATTTCGAAGAGGACAAATGAACGAAATTCTGGCAGAAGTAGAAGACTAGTTCAAAATAGACTAGAAAAGGCACGGACAATATAGAGAAGATGATGACATGAATTAGTAGGTTCTTTGTAACATTCCTATCGGAGATATCAGTTCAGTTCAGCAGTTGAAAAGAAAAAATGAGGAACCCTAAAGCTAGATTGAAACAAAAGAGGGAAAATTGTGGGAAAAAAGGGCGGGGATATTTTAGCACCTTTACATTTCGTGCTAAAATGGAAAAAAAGTTACTGCATACATATCTTTACGCCACAATCAAATAAGTTTGTTGAGAAAAAAATGAATTTTACCAACAAATATGATACTTTTTGCAACGATGAAAATATATTGTTGCCAATTCATTTTATACTTTATATATATTATATTATTCATTAATAATGGCAACAAACAAATAGTTTTTGCTAACAAGAAATAAGTTCTGGCGGAAAGTTATGTTCTATAACACAACTGAATCAAGTTGTTGCCATTGATTGAAATTAGCAACAAGTTTTTAGTTGTTGGTAAAAAGTTGTTGCCAATTCTATGTTTTGTTGTAGTGAGGACGCTATTCTTGCTGACATAAAATTTAGGGTACACCACTTCCACTTCTATCTTTCTCTCCCTCATATTCAGTAACATACTATGTATGATGTATAATTTCTAAGAAATTATCAATGATATCATTTTTTATTCTTTGATAGGTAATGTCTTCTCAAAAGAGCTATGTCAATGGTAATTACTTAGAAACTATACATCTTATAGAGTATGTTATTCAACACGAGGGAGAGAAAGATTGAAGTGGTAGAGGCATACACTAAATTTTATATCAGCAAGTATAGTGTCTCGTTTGTTGTCGACTTGAAGGCTCCTTTAGTAGCAACATCTTCTATTTCACATCATCGACTAGTATCTGTTTTACTAATCATTTCCATGGTCTATTGATTGAGCTAAGATGACTTCATTTTGGATTCATTGAACTATTCTGCTATTTTTTCTTATTCTCATATTCATTGGGAGATTTAATATTATTCCCGATTGATAGGGGTACGTATTTATGTAATCTTTTTGTACTTCTGTTAACAGGTAGAGCCTTGTGTAAGATAAGAAGTTCCATATAGTCTACTTTACCTACATCATATTTTTATGTTAGATCATATTTATAGGTAAGATTAGTGTAATTATCCTTTCCGGTCATTATGGTGAAGGAATTGGGTAAGAAAACATTTTGAGTAGTGACATGAAAATTATAGGTTAGGCCTCTCTCAGGAGAAATTTGAGTGAGGTGTATTCTAGGGAAATCAGGGAATGGATTGGGTTGTATGTCTAAGCTTCAATCATGCTTTCTAGTAGCTAGGGTATTAATAAATCTAAAAGGCCTTCCGAAAGTGAATTTTTGTATGTATAAATCTTGATATTAGACTTGGCGTGAAGGGTTGAGTATAAAATGTTAAGGTTCTAAGATTTATTACAAAATAGGAGATTTAGGGAGGATTTCCAAGTCTCTGCCTCCATGCAAACAACTATAGCGGGTGTCACGCTGCCATAGCAAGGTGAAATTAATTCCCACTAAAGAAGGTTGGCCGCTATGGCGATGCCACTATAGCGGGTCGGGCCGCTATAGAGGGGTTACTCTGGTTTTATGTAGGAAAATCCCTAAACCTATTATTTTCTGCAAATTGATTTTTTGAGAAAAGGAACGACGATATAGGACAAGATTCATTAGTTTTTTTTATTAATTTCTTTGGTAAAGGTAAGTTAATTACTCCCCTAACTAGTAATTTGTTATATGTGCTTGTTAAATGCCTCATTTGTAATGCACACATGATATATGATTAAGGGGAAAAGTAAAGAACATAATGTGAAAGGAAATGATGTTGTCAATCGCATGCAATGAATATGTTACTAGAATGTACAAGGGTGATTGTTATTCATTGTGGAAGTGATTGTATTGTCTGATTGTTTGTTGGAATGGGTACCACGCGGTACATTAAAAGTTAAGATGGGTACAACATGGAACCATAAGAATGGGTACCACACCGATAAACTAACAATGTTAATGGGTACCATAGTGGAACACTAACAATGGAATTCTGTACCACCTTGGTACACGATCAATTTTTATGTGTGGGTTCCATGAGAGAACGGGAGTGGATTGATGTGTTGTGATGGTTTCTCTTATTGTGTATATCAATTCAGGTTGAGGATTGGGAGTTTGTGCTAATTTTTACTTGTGTTATGAATGTGTATAATTAGCGTTCCTTAGTTGTAGTCGCCTTTCCATAATTCACATTACTGGAACTAGCCTATGATCCTACAAGTACATTGTGATTGTGTACTGATATTGCACTTGCCATTTCTTTGTTGAGTACATGGCATATTAAGACGATTACTTCATGATCTCAACTGTGATACCTCAGTTATCTGAATCCAAGGGTAAGACAAGGCTAATGTAATGACCCTTCAGGTCATTTGTATGTCTGTGCCTCTTTTCTGTCATTTAGAGTGTTCCTGTAGCAACCTCAAGTCATTTCTGACTTTCTGGCATTGTAGGTTTGGTTGCCTGGTCGTTCGTTTAGGTTTTGTTCCTGTTTTCCTATTTTTAATCTTTAGAAGCCTGAAAAGTTTTTTCGGTCATAACCTTAGGTAAACGACCTCTGAATGGGAATTCTGATGATTCCATCAGCTCCGGAGCAGCCAAAATAGGCTTGAAGCATAATTGGTCGGAGTCCCGAGGCTTTCGGTGTGACTTTAGGGCTAGTTGGCGCTTTAACCTTTAGAATTTTGCATAAGATTAACTTTGGTCAATATTCTTGGAAAACACGCTCGGATGAGAATTCTGTCAGCGTTGTTAGTTTTAGAATGCCGTGTTTGGTCTAGTATGACCTTTCATGCTCTTCCCGAGGCTTCCGATCTAATTCTGAGGCCCTCGGTAGAAGTTGGCTAAATTGGTGCTTTGGGTGTGGGACGCACTTTTTATCAAAATGACCTCGTATGGAAATTTCAACTGCGCTATTGAGTCTGTAATGTCAAATTTTGTGGGGTAGCATATTTTATTTTTTTCATCAGGTCCCGAACGAATTTCAAGGATCCGTTCGGAGACTTTGAAAAATAGCAAAAGCTGGTGCTGGTGCAGGCCTTTAGCGACTAGAATTTAGCCTTTTAGCAACCAAAAATAGCTTTTAGCGATCAGAACTGCAGCTATTTAAATAGCAAAAAATAAGATTTTGCCCTCATTTTAAAACTTCGATATCGCGAGTACTAAAGCTCCACTTTAGGTGATTCAAAGTCCCAAGTGCTCAGAATCTTGTTGGCTGTGTAGATGACTATCTGGAACGTGTCGAACAGTCTCCGATTGTGGTGTATCAGCGTTGTAAGTGGCTTCCCCAAGTCTCTTTTTGTGATAAGTTTTGCATATTTGTTTGTTGTTGTATGGAGCTCTTTCGAGCCCCAAGAGGTGTCCTATTTTTGAACACAAGCATGGGGGAGGGTTTAGGACCTCTTCACGAGGTCAATTTTAGAAATTCCAGAGCAGGTCCCACATTTTTTATTTTGACTTCGAAATTGGTCTGTCTCTGATTTTGATGATTTGAGTGTCTAAACGACTGTGTTGATGCTGTGATTCTATTTTTGATAGCGTGGAAACAATCCGAGGACGTTCGGAAGGGAAAATCTCCAGCTAAGTGATTTGGAGCTCGCGCGGTGGGCCCTCATGTGGGATTCGGTTTCCCTTCCTTTAGATTGAGCTTGATTGTGTAAATGCATGCAGATTTGTGTGAATCTGGGATGGGTAGTTAGTATTTTTTCTCTTCTTCTCCGAATTCTTGCTTTATGGTTGATTTTAGGGAAATTTTGTGGTTTTAACCATGATACCGTAAGTGGTTATTTATCTGTGGATATTTGAGGATTCCCTGTTGGGCTGTTTATTTGTTGTTGTATGCGTAGTATTTGGTTGGCTGCTTATTGATGTTGAGTTATATCTTTTGCCTTAGATTAGGTTAGGTTAGAGTTGACTTAGACCCATGTACATGTTGACTTAGGTATGTATCCGAAGTCGATTCGGATGGACTAGTCCTTGTAAAAAGGACTAGCAGACTTGGGTCTGATAGTTGAGCCTGGTTGTAGTTCAATATTGTTTGTGATTCTTCTGTCTTCTCTCCCCTTTCTGTGTTGCCGATGTATCATTGGAGGCGTGTTATTTTCCTCAACTTTTGGATATTTCAAGTTCGGTTCCGCGGTACTGTGGTTGGTAGTGGACGGCAATCTACCTTGGCTTGATGTTTGAAGTTATTTGGGATGGCCCCGTGTACTCTACTCGCTGGGTAGGGCCCTCGGGAGTTTTGGCGAAGTAGGAGGTTTGATATGAGATGATTGTGTTGTTCAATGTACTCTACTGGCTGGGTAGGGCCCTCGGGTGTACCGGTGCACTCTACTGGCTGGGTAAGGCCCCCGAGAGTGTTAGCTGATTGGGCAGCGGAGGATTAATGCTTGGGATTGGCTGGTTGTTCCATTTCAGGGTTATTGGATATGAGGTACTTGGGTTGTCCAGCGTACTCTACTCCCTTGGGTAGGGCCCCCTGGAGTACCGGGGCACTCTATTGGCTTGCATAGGGCCTCCCGGAGTGTTGGCTTATTGGGCAGCAGAGTAATAATGCTTGGAGTTGGTTGGTTGAGCTGGTTGGTGAATTTGGTTTGTTGCTTGGGTTTTCTTTTGTTTCCATAGAATAGCTCTTCTGTTTACCTATGGGGCTTATGGGGGTCTTTTCGGGTTTTATTTAAACTTGTGCACGAGTATACTATCTAAGCTTATGGAGGTCAGTTAGGTTTCGATTAGTTGTACTTAGTTTTACTTCCAGTGCGCTCGTGTGTTTTGTTTCGCTTTTGCTTGACCTATGTTATTGTAGATTCTATCCTTTCAGTCTGTTTTTACCTTTCTTGCTCAATCGGCATATGATGCCTACTGGGTACTTCTGGTATTGGTACTCATGCTACACTTTGCCTCTATTTTCGTGATGCAGATCTGAGCACCAGCTATTAGCATTGAGTTCGAGCCTGTAGTAGTCTGTTCAGGAGACGAGGGTGAGCACATGGCATTCTAGATTACCTGTCTCCTGCTATTATATATTTTGTTTTGTCTTTTTCTTTGAGACAACTTGTTTCTTTGGTCCACTTTTTGGCCTTGTACTCTTTTAGTCGTTTTGCACATGTGTCTTCCATGTTCTGGAAGTTATTGTTATTGTATATAGATGTTTCGCTTCTGCCTTTCCTTTATCTATTCCTTTATTTATGGTTCTGCTTTGTTGAGTTTAGTTTCTACCCTCGATCCCATTACTGCTAAGTTCTGGGATTGGGTCTAGGCTTACGTACTGGTGGGTTGGTAGGCACCATCATGATTCGAGAAATTGGATCGTGAGAAGTTGGTATTAGAGCCCCAGGTTCGTTGGTCCCACTTGTACAGAGCTAGCATCTAGTAGAGTCCTGCGGATCGGTGTGGAGATGTCCTTGACTTATCTTTGGGAGGCTACAGGGTGTCCTTTGGAGGTTTTCTTATTTCTTTCATGTTCGTGCATCGTTGTGCGAGGTCGAGGTGGTGCTCCGGCACCAGGACGCGATAGAGCGAGGACAACGAAGCCTCATAGAGAGCAGATTCCTCCTCAGCCGGTGGGACCAGGACTAGCCCAGCCACCGCCCAGACCAGCTGCCTCGCCTAATCATTAGGGTATGCTCGTGCAGATTCTGGCTGCAATACGAGGTTTAGAGCAGCAGCAGGCCCCCACATCAGTTCTAGAGAAACCTCCAGAACTGCAGGGCCAGCCTGCCCCTGTGGCTCCAGAGATTCAACAGCAGGGTCAGCCTACAACAGGGGCCCCAAAGGTTCAGCAGCCGCTAGCATCGGCCGCAGTAGATGGGGTTATGCCACTTCGGAAGCAAAAGATGCTCGGGGTGTTCCTTAGACTGACACCGCCGAGGTTTTCTAGGACTGTTGGGGAGGACGCCCAAAAGTTCATTACTTCCTGCCGGGAGAGATTATAGGCTTTAGGGTTAGTGGAGTCTAGAGGAGCCGACTTCACTACTTATCAGCTAGATGGATCGGCCAAAAAGTGGTGGCGTTCCTTCATTGAGACTAGGCTAGTTGGGTCCCCGCCAGTATTGTGGGTAGAGTTTTTAGTGGCCTTTCTGGTTAGATTCATCCCATAGAGCATTAGGGATCATCTCCGTGATGAGTTATCGATGTTGGAGCAGGGTTCCATGACGGTGTCCAAGTATGAGGCCAGATTTCATGAGTCATCCCATCAAGCTACTATGATACTTCCCACAGAGGAGGAGAGAGTTAGATGCTTTGTCCGGGGTTTGAGATTGCCGCTGCATATTGAGTCGTAGTCTATGTTATCAGCGGGCCATTCTTTTCTGGATGTTATGGACCATTCCTTCACGATAGAGCAGCCTCGTTGCGAGGCCCAAGGGGGGCAGCGACAAGAGGGCTAGGCAGGATGACGGCCCTAGTAGTTACCATCCCAGGCCCAGGGATACTCAGGACCGGGTCAAACAGAGGTTCAAGTCAGGCTAGTCTAGTCACCCATTTCAGGCAACACTGCAGACTTCAAAGGTTGACCAACACTGTCAGGGTGGTTACAGTGTCGATTCGAGCAAGGGCCGACGTAGTTTCCATACAAGTTCCTCAGGTCGGGTTGGCCGGCCTCCAGTTCTGAGTAGGTCTTCTCAGGGTTGCTTCACTTGTGGAGAGCTTGGTCATTAGGTTAAGGAGTGCCCTATCTCCAGATCAGCTTTACCAGCTCCTTAGGCGGTGAGATCATTTTTAGCAGTAGCACCTCCAGCTAGAAGAGGAGGTCAGCATCAGGGTGCACGGGGAAGTCCCTGGGGAGGCAGGACAAGTGGCAGGGTGGATGTTTATGGTAGAGGCACCCAGGTCCATTTCTATGAAGCTACAAGAGCAGAGGCCGAGGCGTCAGATGATGTGATCACAAGTACGATTCTCCTATGCCATCAGTCCGCTTCAGCCTTATTTGATCATGGTTCTACATCTTCATATGTATCTGCTTATTGTTATCCTCGGTTGAGGGTGAGTCTAGAGCCTTTAGTGGCACCCTTGCATGTTTTGACCCCGGTATAGGATTCTTTAGTAGTGGACCAAGTATGTAGATCCTGTGTGGTGACTATCCGAGGGCAGGACACTTGGGCTGATCTTATTGTGTTGCGTATGTTGGATTTTGATCTGATTTTAGGTATGGATTGGTTATCCCCTCACCAAACGGTCTTGGATTGGTTAGCCAGGCCTGTTATTCCACGGGTGGTGTGGCAGGGCTCTCACAGTCGCACATCAGTTGGGGTGATTTCTTGTATTCAGGCCTAGAGGCGTGTGGATAGCGGATATTTGGCTTATTTGGCTTATGTTAGAGATGTTAGTAGTGAGAGCCCTATGATTGAGTCAGTGCCTATAGTCCGAGAGTTAGTTGTTTTTTTCCTGCCGAACTTCCTGGCCTACCCGCAGAGCAAGATATTGATTTCGTCATTGATGTGGAGCCGGATACTCATCCTATTTCCATCCCACCGTACCGTATGGCCCCTGGAGAACTCAAGGAGCTCAGTCTTCAGCTTCAGGACCTCTTAGGTAAGGGGTTCATTCGGCCTAGTGTATCGCCTTGGGGTGCCCCAGTTCTGTTTGTGAAGAAGAAGGATGGTACCATGCGGATGTGTATTGATTATAGGCAGCTGAATATAGTGATGGTGAGGAACCATTACCCCATTTCTCGTATGGATGATTTCTTTTACTAGCTTAGGGTGCTGCAGTGTTTTCTAAAATTGACTTGAGATCTGGCTATCATCAGTTGAGGGTTAGAGCAGCGGACATCCCTAAGACAACATTTAGGACTCGTGAGGGCCATTATGAGTTCCTAGTGATGTCTTTTGGGTTGACTAATTCCCCTGCCGCTTTCATGGACTTGATGACTCATGTATGCATGTTGTATCTAGACTCCTTCGTCATAGTTTTCAATGATAATATCTTGGTATATTCGCGGAGCCATGTTGAGCATGAGCAGCATCTGAGGATAATACTCCAGACGTTGAGAGATCATCGGCTTTATGCCAAGTTCTCAATGTGCGGTTTTTTGCTTGAGTCTGTAGCATTCTTGGGGCACGTGGTGTCCAAGGATGACATTATGGTGGATCCGGTGAAGATTGATGTTTCCGTGATTGGGGTAGGCCCACCTCTGTGACTGAGATTCGGAGCTTCGTCAGATTGGCACGGTACTACATGCATTTTGTTGAGGGTTTCTCCACTATAGCAGCCCTTCGACTCGATTGACTTGCTAGGATTTTCCCTTTTGTGTGGTCGGAGGAGTGTGAGAGGATCTTTCTGAGGCTTAAGGATTTGCTTACCACCGCTACTAAATTAACTCTTCCAGTTGAGGGCGAGGGCTTTATGGTTTATTGTGACGCATCAGGCGTTGGTTTGGTTTGTGTTCTGATGCAGCGGCACCAGGTTATTGCATATGCGCCAAGGCAGCTTAAGTTGCATGAGCGCAACTACCCCACTCATGACTTGGAGTTGGCGGCAGTAGTTTTCACGCTTAAGATCTCGAAGCATTACCTATATGGTGTTCATTGCGAGATCTACATGGATCACAAGAGCCTTCAGTACATTATGACCTAGAGGGATCTTAATTCGAGGAAGCGTCATTGGATTGAGCTCCTAAAGGACTAGGACCTCTCTATTCTTTACCATCCGAGCAAGGCGAATGTAGTAATGGATGCGTTGGCCCGGAAAGCGGGGAGTATGGGTAGTCTAGCCTTCCTTTCTATTTTGAAGCCACCTTTGTGTTTTGACATTCAGTCCTTAGCAAATCAGATGATTAGGCTCGATGTTTCAGATTCCAGTCGGGTGTTAGCTTATGTGGGAGTTCAGTTGTCTTTGCTTGATCAGATCCATAGTCGTCAGTTCGAGGATGAGTCTTTAGTGGCACTCAAAGATAGAGTCCTGGCAGGTGATGCAGGGCATGCTACTTTAGATTCAGATGAGGTGTTGAGGTTTGCCGGCACAATTTGTGTTCCGAGAGTTGGAGATTTGATTTAGTTGATCCTTAGCGAGGCCCATGATTCCAGGTATTCTATCCATCCGGGCACATCTAAGATGTATCATGACTTGAGGCAGCATTACTGGTGGAGCGATATGAGGAGGGACATCTCAGACTATGTGTCCCGTTGCTTCTGTTGCCAGCAGGTGAAGGCCGAGCATTTGAGGCCTAGTGGTGAGTTGCAGAGATTACCCATTACTGAGTTGAAGTGGGAGTGTATCACAATGGATTTCGTGGTGGGTTTACCTTGGACTTCTAGAGATGTTGATAGCATTAGGGTTATCGTGGATCGATTGACCAAGTCAGCACACTTCCTTCCAGTTCATACTTCCTTCACTGCTGAAAGGTTAGCTAGTGTGTACATTCGAGAGGTAGTCCGTCTACATGGTGTGCCTGTTTCTACCATTATAGACCGGGGTTCACAGTTCACCTCCAGCTTTTGGCGAGTATTTTGGGGGGAGTTGGGCACCCGTGTGGATCTTAGCGCAACATTCCACCCGCAGACTGATGGCTAGTCAAAGCTCACTATTCAGGTCCTTGAGGATTTGTTGTGGGCCTGTGTTATGGACTTTGGAGGCAGTGGGACCAGTTCTTGCCTTTGGCAGAGTTTGTGTACAACGACAGCTACAATTCTAGAATTTAGGTGGCCCCGTTTGAAGCTTTATATGGTAGGCATTGTCGAACTCAAGTTGGTTGGTTTGAGTCTACGAAGCCTAAGCCACGTGGTACAAACTTGTTTCAGGAGGCCTTAGTTCATGTGAGGTTGATTCAGGATCGGATCATGACGGCCAAGAGTAGACAACAGAGTTACGTGGACTGCAGGCAAAGGCCGCTGAGATTTGCCATTGGTGATAGAGTATTCCTCCGAGTATGGCCCATGAAGAGCGTGATGAGATTTGGGAGGAAGGGTAAGCTCAGCCCCAGGTATATTTTGCCTTTTGAGATCTTGAGGGCAGTAGGTGATGTGGCCTATGAGTTAGCTTTACCTCCGGCATTCTCATCTATTCATCAAGTTTTCCATGTTTCGGTGCTATGTCGATATGTTCTAGATGAGTCTCATGTGCTCCAGTATGATGCTGTTAAGTTGGATGATCGCCTGACCTAAGTTGAGCAGCCATTTGCTATTTTGGTCAGAGATGTGAGGCATCTTAGGACGAGAGCCATTCCTGTAGTTAAAGTCCTTTGGAGGAACCGTCAAGTTGAGGAGGCTACCTCGGTGACCGAGCAGGAGTAGTTCCCTAGCTTATTTAAGCCCTCAGATACTTCTTGACTTTTACTTTCACGGATGAAAGTTCTTTTAGTAGTGGATGTTGTAATGACCCTTCAGGTCATTTTGGTATTTGTGCCTCTTTTCTGTAGTTTAGAGCATTCTTATAACGACCCCAAGTCATTTCTGACTTGTTGGCCCTGTAAGTTCGGTTGCCTGGTTGTTTGTTTTGGTTTTGTGCCTGTTTTTTTGTTTTGGAGGTTTTAAAGCCTGAAAAGTTGATTTCGGTCATAACCTCAGGTAAACACCTTAGAAGGGAATTTTGATGGTTTCACCAGCTCTGGTGCGGCAAAATTAGGCTAGAAGCATGATTGGCCCGAGTCCCGAGGCTTCTAGTGTGACTTTAGGGCCAATTGGCACTTCAACCTTCAGAATTTGGTATAAGGTTGACTTTGGTCAACATTCTTTGAAAACGCGCTCACATGATAATTCTGTCAGCGCAGTTAGTTCAGGAATGCTGTGTTTTTTCTAGAATGACCTTTCGTTCCCTTCTCTAGGCTTCCGATCTATTTCTGAGGCCCTCGGGAGAAGGTGGCTAAATTGGCGCTTTAGGTGTGGGACCCACTTTCTATAGAAACAACCTCGTTCTGAAATTTTGACTGCGACGTTGAGTCCGGAATGTAAAATTTAGTGGGTTAGCATATCTGGTTTATTTTATCGGGTCCCAAACGAATTTCGAGGATCTGTTCGTACACTTTTAAAAATAGAAAAACCTGGTGTTGCTGGTGCGGACCTTTAGCGACCAGAGTTTAGCCTTTTAGCAACTAGAAATATCTTTTAGCGACCAGAACTGCTGCTATTTAAATAGCGAAAAATCAGATTCTCCGTGAAAACTTCGATATCTCGAGTTCTATAGCTCTGTTTTGGGTGATTCGAAGTCCCAGGTGCTCGAAATCATGTTGGCTTTGTGGGTGACAGTCTAGAGCATGTCTAAAAGTGTCCTATTGTGGTGTATCTGCGTTATAAGTGGCTGCCCCAAGTCTCTTTTTGCGTTAAGTTTTGCATATTTGTTTGTTGTCGCATGGAGCTGTTCCGAGCCTCGAGAGGTGTCCAGATTTTGAACACAAGCTCGGGGGAGGGTTTAGGACCTCTTAACTGAGTTATTTCTGAAAATTCCAGAGCGGGTCCCATAATTCCTTATTTTGACTCCGAAATTGGTTTATCTCCAATATTGATGATTTTAGTGTCTAAACGACCGTGCTGATGCTGTGATTCTATTTTTGATAGCGTGGCAACAATCCGAGACCGTTCGGAAGGGAGAAGCTTTGGCAGAGTGATTTGGAGCGAGTGTGGTTGGCCTTCTGGTGGGTTACGGCTTCCCCTCCTTTAGATTGAGGTTGAATGTGTAAATGCGTGCTGATTTGTGTGAATCTGGGCTGGGTAGGTAGTATTTCTGCTCTTCTTCTCTGAATTGTTGCTTTAGGGTTGATTTTTGGGATTTTTTGGGGTTAGAACCATGATACCGGAAGGGGTTATTTATCTGTTGATATTTGTGGATTATCTGTTGATCTGTTTATTTGTTGTTGCATGCGTTGTATTTGGTTGGCTGCTTATTTATGTTGAGTTATATCTTTGGCTTTAGATTATGTTAGGTTAGAGTTGACTTAGACCCATGTACTTGTTTACTTCGGTATGTATCTGACGTCGATTCGGATGGACTAGGTCCTTGTAGACTGGAATAGAAGACTTGGGTCTGATAGTTGAGCCTGGTTATAGTTTCGTATTGTTTGTGATAATTCTATTTTCTCTCCCCTTTCTGTGGTGCCGATGTGTCATCGGAGGCGTGTTGTTTTCCTTGGTTTTCAGATGTTTCGAGTTCAGTTCGGCGGTACTGTGCTTGGTAGTTGATGGAGATCGACCTTGGCTTGATGCTTGAAATTATTCGAGATGGCCTCGCGTACTCGACTGGCTGGGTAGGGCCCCCGGGAGTACTGGCGAAGTGGGCGATTGAATATGAGACGCTCGGGTTGTCCAGTGTACTCTACTGGATGGGTAGGGCCCCCAGGAGTTTTAGCTAATTGGGCAGTGGAGTATTAATTCTTGGGATTGGCTAGTTGTTCCATTTCAGGGTTATTGGATATGAGGTACTTGGGCTATCCAACATACTCTACTTGCTTGGGTAGGGCCCCTGGGAGTTCTGGTGCACTCTACTAGCTTGTGTAGGGCCCCCGGGAGTGTTGGCTGATTGGGCAGTGGATTACTAAGGCTTGGAGTTGGCTGGTTGATAGGTTGAGTTGGTTCGTGACTTTGGTCTTACTTCTTTTCCATAGAATAGCTCTTCTGCGTACTAGTCAGGCTTATGGGGGTTAGTTCGGGTTTTATTTAAAATTGTGCACGACTGTACCTTCTGGGCTTATGGGGGTCCAGTGTAACACCCCATGTTTTCTAAGAAAGAAAAGTGCAGAGTTTAACTAAAACCAGTGACTAAAGGAGGCCACCTACGGACCGTAAGTCAAATGACGGGCAGTAGGTGGGAACCATCATTGGCACAGTGAACTTTCAAGGATTTCCAAGTTTCTTAACCTCGACCTACAAATCAACAGGATGGGTCGTCATTTTATTGATGGTCCATAGATGGGTCACGTAGATCCCTTCCATACTTAGCCATATTTTCAACCCCAAAAGAAGTTTCTGAGTCCAATTGACGGAAGGACAGGACGGTCTGTTGTCTGACCTACGGACCGTAGGTCCCCACCGTCGATTGCCCCCGACAGTTATTAAGTAAGGGATTTTTGTTCTTTTCCCTAATTGTTTAACTATTAATCTAAGTCGGTTATACCCTTAACCCAGACCATATAAATGCTTTCTAAGCTTAATTCTATTCATTCTAACTCATTCCTAAATTCTCCTATCTCAAATATTTCTCTCTCTAAGAAAAAATTCTCTCAAACTTCAAGGAAGAAGAAAGCTAGGATCCTCCATTGAAGATCATCAATTTCCTTCAATTTCTTGTGGGCTTTGTTGAGGTATGATAGTGTTCACCATTAGGAGTTCTTTCCTCCAATGGGTCCTCCCTTTTCCTTCAAGGTTTTGAAGGTTCAATCTCTTCAAAATTGAATTTAGGGTTTTTGATCAATTCTTATAGGCTTTTCAATTATGATTTCAATTGTTGATTTTATGATTCCTAGTGCGCGATCTAGCGTGATAAAGTAAATTAGTGCACGAGTTAGCGTGAATTACATTATTAGCTGTAAAGATTGCATTAATCCCCATGAACCCATGCTATTTCTCTCAAATTTCCTAATCTATGCTTTGATTGTTGGGTTGAGCTATGAATTGATGAAGTTTACGAAATCTCTATGAAGTTATGCATGAATTATGAATGAATTGAGGATGATCTTAGGAATTTAGCATGTTCAAGTCAAAAGGATGATTTTTTCCTCTATTATGTGAGTTCCTTCAAGTAAAGGTAAATTGTCTTAATTATGGCTTTCTAAGCATGAGCTTGCATTCAATTGCCTGATAGGATATGAACTTGCATGAGCCCATATGAACTCTATGATCCATGAACTATGAGCATGATGAGCTAAGTAAAGACGAAGCTAATGAACTAATGCATGTCTCATATAAAGTAAAAGATGAATTAAGGGTGCTTGAGAGTAAAGTACCAAAGTTATGACATGATGATGTTATGGTTGAGTTGTGAAAGGTTTTCTCACATAATACTCCCAATATGAGTTAAAAAGAACAAAGAGGCGATTACCCATGTTCTTAAGGAGCTATTCTAACGACGTAAGCTTGGACTAGTCCATGGAAGATGAAACATCTATACACATGATTTTAGCCTGGATTGGTAACCCTAGTTGTACCTTTCCATGGATGATGATATGAATATGTTAATAACTAATCCGTGGGAATTATGTTTAGCACCTAGTGGATATTGAGATGGAAGCCTTCCCGTAGTAGAGGCCGGGTTTTCTATTGAAAGCTCTCCCATAGTAGAGGCCGAGTTTTCTAGATGGAGCTCTCCCGTAGTAGAGGCCGGGTTTCTAAAAGCAATCTGTTTCCCACAAACTATGTGCCACAACAGGATGTTGTCTTTAAGTAGACATTAGCTAGTGGAGCCACGTAAGATACAAGTTAAGTTCAGGGTCCTACCTTAGCAAAGTAGGGAGGCCTTCTTTCGGTGTAGGGTAGACACCGGACTCCATGTTGATAGCTCACATGGTTTTATATGTCGGTTAAGGCTATTCCCCACAACTAATGAACACAAGTGTTGCTATGATGATCAAAGGTAAAGTAAAGAAAGATTATTTAGCTTGCTTTGGCCATGGTATATGCTTTGTTGCTTCATGCTCTTTACGCTTTATTGTGTTTTAGCTTGGCCATTGCATGTCATGATTATGTCTCATTCTAGTACATTTTATATGTCATGTGCCTTGCTATCATACTTGGTACTTAATTGTACTAACGGATACTCTTGCCTACAATAACTTCTGTGGTGTAGGACTTGGCTATTCACCCTCAACTCGTGGCTAGAGCTTTATAGTAGAAGATTGATAGAAGACTTGGTGAGTCCTCATCCATCCGAGGACACAACCTAGTTGTTCTTATTTTCATGTTGTTTCTTCATTTAGGATTGTATTGGGTTACGTCCAAAACTTTATTTCTTTATGATAGAGTGGCTTTGAGACATGAGATGTGGACTTCTGCTATTTCTTTTAAAAAGCTTTGATATGAAATTCTCTTGTGAACTTTTATTCTCTACTATCTTGTATGTAATGTATGCTAAGTGGTTTGTATGAGGCCTCTCAGGTTCTTGTACGCCATTTCACATCTAGGGGGTACCTTGGGCCGTGACAAACTTGGTATGAGAGCATGGTTTTAGAAAGATCCTAGGATATCTCATAAGCTGCATCAAGTAGAGTCTTGTTCATGAGTGTGAAGCGCGCCACATTTATGAATGAGAGGCTATAAGGCGTTTAAGAAACTTCACTTCTTTCATTAATCTTAAGTCGTGCCATAGAGTTTAACTATATATATCTCTCTCCTAACCCCTATACTACACGTTTCAGGATATGGCGACCCAAAGATCTTATGCTAGAAGAAACATGGGAGTGAATGTAGAACAAGAAGCTCCTCCTCAAGTTCCGGCCGACCATTTTGCCGAACAAGTGACTAATGCGGAGCTTAGGGCTGCTTTCCAAGTGTTGGCTCAAGCCGTGACTGCTCATGAAAATAGAGAGGTTGGAGTTCTCGTGAACCCAAATGTGGGCACGGCGGCATCAAGAGTGAGGGACTTTACTAGAATGAACCCTCCGGAATTTCATGGCTCTAAGGTTGAGGAAGACCCTCAAGAATTCATTCATGAAGTTTACAAGTGTTGATGATTATGTGGGTGACATTGGAAGAAAAGGCGGAGTTGGCCGCTTGTCAACTCAAGGGTGTTGCCCTAATTTTGTTCAATCAATGGAAGAGTGAGAGGACGGTTAATGAGGGTCCTCTTGATTGGGAGAAATTCAAGGTTGCTTTCCTTAATAGGTTCTTTCCCCTTGAAATGAGGGAGGTAAGAGTGCTTGAGTTCATCAACCTTCGACAGGGAAGCATGAGTGTGAAAGAGTATTCTTTGAAGTTCCCACAATTGTCTCGATATGCCCCTTCCATAGTTGTCGATCCTAGGGCAAGAATGAGTAAGTTTGTTTCGGGAGTGTATGAAATGTTGTTTAAAGAGTGCCGCACCGCTATGCTTGTTAATGATATGGATATTTCTCGCTTTATGGTGTATGCTAAAAAAATAGAGGAAGAAAAGCTCAAGGAAAGGTCTAGAGGGACTAAGAGGGCTAGGACTGGTCATAGTAACTTTTCACATTCAAGGTCCGATGGACATGGTCGTCCTAGATTTTGAAAAAATTTCTCTAACCAAGCCTCATCCAATGCTCCTCCTAAGTTCAAAAAAGAGAGGGTGTCTAACCCTAAGCCTTAAGGAGGAAATAATGGTGGTTCTTCATTGGCTACTTGTACTAAATGTGGAAGAAATCATGAGGGTAGATGTCTAGCCAGTACGGATGGTTGTGGAAAGAGTTGTCACAAAATGAGGGATTGTCCATCTCTCACGGTTAAGGGAATAGAGAATAAGAAAGTTCCACCTAGTGGATCAGGTTCGAATGCTCCTAAACAAAACCGATTTTATGCACTTCAAGCACGTCATAAGCAAGAGAGCTCTTCCGATGTGGTCACCGGTATGTTGAAAGTTTTTCACTTTGATGTTTATGCATTGCTTGATCCCGGTGCTACTTTATATTTTGTGACGCCATATGTGGCTATGAGGTTTGATGTTGTTTCGGATGTGTTGCTAGATCCTTTTCGTGTCTCTACTCCGATTGGAGAATCTATCGTGGCTAAGAGAGTCTATAGAAGTTACCCCATCTCCTTATCCCATAGAGTCATTCATGTTGATCTTGTAGAGCTTGATATGTTAGATTTTGATGTTATTCTTGGGATAGATTGGTTGCATGCTTGTTATGCCTCTATTGATTGTAGGACCTAAATGGTCGAATTCCAATTCCCGAATGAGCGTATCCTAAAATGGAAGGGGGAAAATTCTATGTTTCGAGGTCAATTTGTTTCTTATCTAAGAGCTAGAAAGATGATCTTTAAGGGTTGTATTTACCATCTTGTTAGGGTGAGGGGTATGGATTCCGAAACCCCTACTCTTGAGTCGGTCCCCGTTGTTAATTAGTTTCCGAAAGTGTTTCCCGATGATTTACCCTGTATTCCTCCTGAGAGGGAAATAGATTTCATTATTGACCTTCTCCTGGATACGCAACCTATTTCTATTCCTCCTTAGAATGGCCCCAGTAGAAACTTAAGGAACTAAAAGAGCAATTAAAAGACTTGTTGGATAAGGGTTTCATCCGACCAAGTATTTCTCCATGGGTTGCTCCAGTTTTGTTTGTAAGGAAGAAAGATGGTTCACTCCGTATGTGCATTGACTATCGCCAATTGAACAAGGTTACCATTAAGAATAAGTATCCTCTTCCAAGGATAGATGACTTGTTTGAACAACTTCAAGGGGCTAGTTATTTCTCTAAGATCGACCTTCGTTCGGGCTATCACCAATTGAGGGTGAAAGAAGATGCTATTCCGAAAATGGCTTTCCGGACTAGGTATGGTCATTATGAGTTCTTGGTAATGTCGTTTGGGTTGACAAATGCTCCGGCCGCATTTATGGATTTGATGAATATGGTGTTTAAGAAATACATTCACATGTTTGTGATTGTGTTTATTGATGGCATCTTGATCTACTGAAGAAATCAGGATGAGCATGCTAATCATTTATGGATCGTAGTGCATGTCCTCAAGGACCAACTACTCTTTGCGAAGTTTAGTAAATGTGAGTTTTGGTTAAGATCTGTAGCTTTCCTTTGTCACATTGTTTCCGATAAGGGTATTGAGGTAGGTCCTAAGAAGACGGATGTGATTAAGAATTGGCTGAGACATCTATCACCTTCGGATATCTGTAGTTTCTTGGGCTTAGCCGATTATTAAAGGAGGGTTGTAGAAGGGTTTTCTTCAATTGCTTCTCCATTGAGGACTTTGACTCAAAAAAAGGTTAAATTTGTATGGTTCGAGGCATGTGAGAAGAGTTTCCAAGAATTGAAAGATAGACTTACTTCAGCTCCAATATTGACTCTACCGGAAAGATCCGATGGTTTTGTGGTTTATTGTGATGCCTCGAGAATTGGATTGGAATGTGTTCTTATAAAAAATGGGAAAGTTATTTCTTATGCTTCAAGGCAACTCAAGGTGAATGAAAAGAACTATCTTACTCATGACCTAGAATTGGCAGCGGTAGTGTTTGCTTTGAAATTATGGCGGCATTATTTGTATGGGGTACAAGTGGATGTCTTTACCGACCATAAGAGCCTACAATATGTGCTTAAGCAGGAAGATTTGAATCTTCGCCAAAGAAGGTGGCTTGAGTTGTTGAAAGACTACGATATGAGTGTTCTCTATCACCTCGGAAAGGCTAATGTGGTGGCGGATGCTCTTAGTCGACTATCTATGGGTAGTGTTGCGCATGTTGATAATTGTAAGAAAGAGTTGGTTCGTGATATTCATAGTTTAGCCCGATTGGGTGTTCAGTTGATTGATTCCACTAAAGGTGGTGTTCGGTTCATGATGGTTTCGAATCCTCTTTTGTGCATGATGTAAAGGCTAAACAAGATCTTGATCCTAACTTGGTTGAATTGAAGGAAGCGGTACTCAAAAATTTCATAGAGGTTTTCTCCCAAGGGGGAGATGGTGTGCTTCGGTATCAAGGTTGTTTGTGTGTTCCTGATGTAGATGACTTAAAAGGACAGATTTTAGCGGAAGCCCATAGTTCTCGATATACCATCCACCTAAGAGCTACCAAAATGTACCATGATTTGCGGGAGATTTATTAGTGGAACGGAATGAAGAAGGACATTGCGGAATTTTTGGCTAAGTGTCCTAATTGCCAAAGAGTGAAAGTTGAGCATCAAAAGCCGGGAGGTTTGACCCAAGATATTAGTATTCCTACTTGGAAGTGGGAAGATGTGAATATGGATTTTATTGTTGGTTTGCCTCGAACTAAGCGATAATATGATTTGATTTGGCCTGTTGTAGATCGAATGACCAAGTCAGCTCATTTCATTCCCGTCAAGACTTCTTATTCGGCGGAGGATTATGCTAAGTTGTACTTGAGGGAAATGGTTAGGCTGCATGGAGTTCCTCTATCCATTATCTCTTATCGTGGTACCCGATTCACTTCTCAATTTTTGAAGTCGTTCCAAAAAGGTCTTGGTACTCGTTTCAAGCTTAGTACGACCTTTCATCCCCAAACCGATGGGCAAGCAGAGCGTACTATTCAAACTTTGGAAGATATGTTGAGAGCTTGTGTAATTGATTTCAAGGGTACTTGGGATGATCACTTGACTTTGATTGAGTTTGCTTATAATAATAGCTACAATTCTAGCATTGGTATGGCTCCATTTGAGGGTCTATATGGTAGCTGGTGTAGATCTCCTATAGGTTGGTTTGAGGTTGGTGAAGTTTCTTTGATAGGCCCCGAGTTGGTGCATGAGGCTATGGAGAAAGTTTGGTTTATTAGAGAGAGGTTGAAAATGGCCCAAAGTCGACAAAAGTCCTGTGCCGATGTTACAAGAAGAAATTTAGAATTTGATGTTGATGATTGGGTTTACCTAAAGATTTCACCCATGAAGGGTTTAATGAGATTTGGGAAGAAAGGGAAGCTTAGTCCCCATTATGTAGGCCCATATTGGATTTTTGGACGTGTTGGTAAGGTTGCTTATGAACTCTATTTGTATAATGAATTGGCATCGGTGCATCAAGTTTTCCATGTGTCATTGTTGAAGAAATGTGTTGGTGATACGACGTCTATAGTGCCATTAGAGAATCTTGGCATAAAGGATAGTCTTACTTATGAAGAAGTTCTGGTTGAGATTTCAGACCGGCAAGTCTGGAAGTTGAGGAATAAAGAAGTTGCCTCCGTGAAAGTCCTTTGGAGGAATCAATTAGTTGAGTGTGCCACTTGGGAGGCTGAGGCCGATATGAAGTCCCGATATCCTCATCTCTTTCCTTCCGATCCTAGTCTAGCTTGAGGTACGTAGTTCCTCATAGTTCTTTTTTTTTTGGCCTCATGTGTCATAGTTGAATTCCATGATTCCTTGATTATGCATGTTCATGAAGAGTCTAATATGATTATGTGCATTTGAATATGTGTTGCATGAAGTCTTCATGAAATTATGTGTTTAATATGCTTTAGCTTGGAGTTGATGTTTCCTCCTCGGATATGTGCATTTATATGATTGCACGCTAGGTTGGGTTGTTAGTCAGTGTCTACCACCCATCTCATGGTGTCTTGATTCCAATTCGAGCATGAATGTTCCCAAGGGGGAGATAATGTAACACCCCAAGTTTTTTGAGAAAGGAAAGTGTAGAATTTAATTGAAACCAGTGTCCTATGGAGGCCACCTACGGACCGTAAGTCAAATGACGGGCCGTAGGTGGGAACCGTCATTGGCACTGTGAACTTTCAGGAATTCCATGTTTCTGAACCTCGACCTACGGAGCAACAGGACAGGTCGTCGTTTGATTGACGGTCCGTAGATGGGTCCCGTAGAACCCTTCCAGACTTAGCCAAATTTTCAGCCCCAAAAGAAGTTTCTGAGTCAATTGGTGGAAGGATAGGACGGACCGTCATCTGACCTACGATCCATAGGTCCCCATCGTCGATTTCCCACGATAGTTATTAATTAAGGGCCTTTTGGTCTTTTCCCTAATTATTTAACTATTAATCTAAGTCGGTTATACCCTTAACCCAGACCCTATAAATACTTTCTAAGCCTAATTCTATTCATTCTAACTCATTCCTAAATTCTCCTCTCTCAAATATTTCTCTCTCTAAGAAAATTCTCTCAAGCTTCAAGGAAGAAGAAAGCTAGGATCCTCCATTGAAGACCATCAATTTCCTTCAATTTCTTGTGGGCTTTGTTGAGGTATGATAGTGTTCACCATTAGGAGTCCTTTCCTCCAAGGGTCCTCCCTTTTCCTTCAAGGTTTTCAAGGTTCGATCTCTTCAAAATTGAATTTAGGGTTTTTGATCAATTATTATGGGTTCTTCAATTATGATTTAAATTGTTGATTTTATTATTTCTTGTGCACGATCTAGCGTGACAAAGTAAATTAGTGCACGAGTTAGCGTGACTTACATGATTTGATGTAAAGATTGCATGAATCCCCATGAACCCATGCTATTTCTCCCCAATTTCCTAATCTATTCTTTGATTGTTGGGTTGAGCTATGAATTGATGAAGTTGATGAAATCTCTATGAAGTTATGCATGAATTATGAATGAATTGAGGATGATCTTATGAATTTAGCATGTTCAAGTCAAAAGCATGATTTTCCCCTCTATTATGTGAGTTCCTTCAAGTACGGGTAAATTGTCTTAATTATGACTTTTTAAGCATGAGCTTTCATTGAATTGCATGATAGGAGCTGAACTTCCATGAGCCCATATGAACTCTATGATCCATGAATTATGAGCATGATGAGCTAAGTAAAGAAAAAGCTAATGAACTAATGCCTGTCTCATATAAAGTAAAAGATGAATTAAGGGTGTTTGAGAGTAAATACCAAAGTTATGACATGATAATGTTATGGTTGAGTTGTGAAAGGTTTTCTCACATAGTACCCCCAATATGAGTTAAAAAGAACAAAGAGGTGATTACCCATGTTCTTAAGGAGCTATTCTAACGACGTAAGCTTGGACTAGTCCATGGAAGATGAAACGGCTATAAACATTATTTTAACTTTGATTGGTAACCCTAGTTGTACCTTTCAATGGATGGTGATATGAATATGTTAATAACTAATCTGTGGGAATTATGTTTAGCACCTAGCGGATATTGAGAGGGAAGCCCTCCCGTTGTTGAGGTTGAGTTTTCTAGTGAAAGCTTTCCTGTAGTAGAGGGTGGGTTTTCTAGATGGAGCTCTCCCGTAGTAGAGGTCGGGTCTCCAAAAGCAATCTCTATCCCACAGACTATGTGCCACCATAGGATGTTGTCTTTAAGTAGACATTAGCTAGTGGATCCACGTAAGCTACAAGTTAAGGTCAGGGTCCTACCTTGGCTAAGTAGGGCAGCCTTCATTCTGTGTAGGGTAGACACTGGATTCCATGTTGATAGCTCACATGGTCTTATATGTCGGTTGAGGCTATTCCCCACAACTAATGAACACAAGAGTTGCAATGATGATCAAAGGTAAAGTAAAGAAAGATAATTTAGCTTGCCTTGGCCATGGTATATGCTTTGTTGCTTCATGCTTTTTATATGTTATCGTGTTTTAGCTCGGCCATTGCATGTCATGATTATGTCTCATTCTAGCACGTTTTATATGTCATGTACCTTACTATCATACTTGGTACTTAATTGTACTAATGCATACTCTTGCCTACATTAACTTCTTTGGTGTAGGACTTGGTTATTCACCCTCCACTCATGGCTGGGCTTTATAGTAGAAGATTGATAGAAGACTTGGTGAGTCCTCATCCATGCAAGGACACAACCTAGTTGTTCTTATTTTAATGTTGTTTCTTTCATTTCAGATTGTATTAGGTTACTTCCCAAACTTTATTTCTTTATGATAGATTTACTTTGAGACATGAGATATGGACTTCCGTTATTTCTTTTTAAAAGCTTTGATATGAAATTCTTTTGTGATCATTTGTTCTCTACTATCTTGTATATATTGTATGCTTAGTGGCTTGTATGAGGCCTCTCGAGGTCTTGTACACCATGTCACATCTAGGGGGTACCTTGGGTCGTGACATCCAGTTAGGTTTAGATTTGTTGTACTTAGTTGTACTTCTAATGCGCTCGTGTGCTTTGTTTCACTTTCACTTGACCTTTGTTATTGTAGATTCTATCCTTTCAATCTATTTTTACCTTTCTTGCTCAGTCGGCCTATGATGCCTACTGGGTACCTATTGTATTGGTACTCATGCTATACACTGCATCTATTTTCGTGATGCAGATTCGAGCACCAGCAATCAGCGTTGAGATCGAGCCTGCATCGGTTGATTCTGGAGACGAGGGTGAGCACATGTCATTCTGGATTACCTGTCTCCTTCTGTTATATATTTTGTCTTGTCTTTTGCTTTGAGACAACTTGTTTATGTGGTCAAATTTGTGGTCTTTTACTCGTTTAGTAGTTCTGTACTCGTGACTTCCAAGTTTTGGGAGGTATTGTTATTGTATATAGATGTTTCGCTTCTGCCTTTCCCTTATCTATTCCTTTATTTATGCTTTCGCTTAGTTGACGTTAGTTTCTACCCTTGGTCCCATTACTGCTAAGTTTTGGGATAGGGTCTTGGCTTACCTACTGGTGGGTTGGTAGGTGCCATCAGGACTCGAGAAATCAGGTTGTGATAGGTAAGCCACTTCCACAGGGTTCTATGGATTCCTCATTATTTTCTTAGTCCATTTGTGCTGACTCAAACATTCAAGACTTATGTTATTCTTGTTATGGGGTTGTATCCCCTTATTCTAGATAGGTATAGTTTTTGTACGACTACTTTCAGCTTTAGGGGTTACTTTTGCTTTTGTTTATGACTATAGTGTTCTTATTTACAAACACGTTTTCATTAAAGACTATTTTAAAAATATTTGGAACAACTTACTTTGATTGCATTTGAGACAGTGTGTGATTCGCTTTTTTGTTCTCTCACTGGGGTTAGTGTGGGTGCCACTAAGGGTGGGTCACGGTCATGACAAAGTTTGTATCAGAGTTCTAGTTTCATTGATCTCATCGTATAAAAATAGGTCTAGTAGAGTCTATTGGAACATTCCGGAGACATTAATACTTTTATTTAGAAGGCTATAAGACTTTAGGAAAATTTTCTTCTTTCTTCTTTCTTCATGTTCTAATTAATTTGATTCCAATTGGTATCTGGCAAGCAAAGTTGGTATATAACCTCCTTTATTCTTCTCTGTGCAAATGGTTGATACAAGATGGAATGAAATCAGAGTTCCAGTTCTAGAAGAAGAATCAACTATCAAAGGCAGAGGTAGAGGTAGATGTAGGGGCAGAGGAAGAGGGACGGCAACACCCACCAAGAGTAAATATCGAACAATGGCAAGACTGAGGCTAGTGAGGCCTCCCCTACCCGAGGATCATATTGAGGAAGATGTTGAAATGGAGATTTAGAAGGATGTTGAACCACAAATATAAGCACTGGTTGGGGGTGTAGGTCTTTCCCCTATGACTTCTAAGGTAATTCAACAAGTGTTGGATTTTTTAAGTGGATCGGTAGGTATTGGAGCCACTCTTTTCATACCACTAAATTAGGTTCTTTGTATTCATCATGTTACTCCTACGACCCCAAACTGGATGAATTGTCAAGTACAAAGGCTATCTTTCATTCGGTGTTGGGTCCTATTATGACTATCATTGAGCATAAGTTTTTGACTAAGTTCCCGAAATTGAATCCTCCAGTGTTTCACAACACAGAGATTTAGGATATTTATGAGTTCATTCTAGACTGTTATGCGAGGCTACACAAATTAGACATTTTTAATTAGCATAGGTTGAGTTTGTTGCCTTCTAGTTATAGAGTGATTCCAAGCAATGATGAAGGGCATATGTGTAGTGTCGTTCATCGGTTCAGCCTTCATTGACTTGGACTCAGTTCCATGCCTTATTCCTAAATATGTATGTGCCTCATACACGAAGAGACCAAAAGAAGGATAAATTTATGGCCCGTGATCAGTGTAATATGACAGATGCAGCCTATGAGGCTAAATTTCACATTTTATCCCATTATGCTACTCAATTTGTAAGCACTGAGGAGTAGAGGATTTTCCTCTATGTGAAGAGACATAATATTTCCTTGTAGGTGATATGGTGCACATGCCTTTAGTAGGGAGGAGCCTCAATAAGGTAACAGACTACGTTAAGAAAATTGAAGGAGTTCGATAGGTTGGGCAGGCTAAAGCGTTGGCTAAAAGTCCTAAAAATGTGGGCAAATATAGTGGATGTTATTCCAAGGGTTCCAGCCAGTAGGTATATTAGCCAGCCTGATTTAATCAATTTTACCTACTTTTATGGTTAGCTATACAGGGGTCACACAATAGTCTCCGGCTCAGGGTATCTATTCACTTGATTGAGAATACTTCACTTATGGTGAGGTGTGTCACTTTAGGAGAAAATTCCCTTATCCCCTAGCAGGTTAACCAGTACAACCATAGAGTAGAAATGTAGTTCCAGTAGGTGGAAATCGTAATGCCAAAGGAAGCCCACAGGGTGGGCAAGGTAATAATCAAGGAGGTTGTAAAGGCAGAAGAAGCGGTAATATTGGGAAGGGAGTTGCACATTTAGGTGGAGGGGCTGCCTAGAGAGATGGTAGAGCTCAGTGTTACACCTTTCTAGGAAGGTTAGAGTCTGAGGCATCAAACACCATGATAAGAGGTACTATCCTTGTCTGTAACTGGATGGCTTCTATTTTGTTTTATCTAGGTTCCACCTATTTATACGTATTTGTTAGATTTGCTTTAAAACTTTACTTGACTTAACTTGTGGTATGGTTGATGCCCCTATTTATATTACTACCCAGGTTGGAGAGTCTGTAGTAGTAACCCATGCGTACCGTTCCTTCTCCGTGATGTTTATGGGTCTACAGATGGGTAGATTTTTTCATATTAGATATGCTAGATTTGTATGTGATCTTGGGTATGACTTGGTTATCTCCTTATCGTGCTATTTTAAACTTTAATTTTGACAATAACTCTAGAGATTTTGGGTAGAGATAAAATAGAGTGGGAAGGTGTGTACAACCCAAAGCCAGTAAAGATCATATCCTATGTCTGTGCGAGAAGGCTAGTGGATATGGGTTGTTTAGACTACTAAGCTCATCTCTGAGAGGTTAGTAGAGTTCTCTTCCATTGAGTCAATTCCCATCGTTTCAGATTTTTCAAAGGTGGTTCTTATGGATTTCTCGGGCATGCCTCCTAATAGAAATATTTATTTCTGCATAGATTTTGAGTCTAGCACTCACCCAAACTCTATCCCTTCCTACTGCATGGCTCTAACAAATTTGAGAGAACCCCAGTCTCAACTTCAAGAGCTTTTAAATAAGGGGTTTGTTCTTCCTAGTGCATCTCTTTGGCGTGCTTCAGTGTCATTTGGAAAGAAAAAGGATGGTAGTATGAGGATGTGCATAGACTATCGGCAATTGAACAGTGTCACTATTCCAAATAAGTATCCCTTACCTTGCATAGATGATCTATTTGACCAGTTTAAGGGTGCTTCAATTTTCTCCAAAATTGCTTTGAGGTCAGGGTATCATCAATTAAAGATCATACCTAAGGACATACCTAAGATAACCTTTAGGACTCAATATGGACATTATGAGTTCTTGGTAATGTTCTTCGATTTAACTAATGTAGCAGCAACCTTTATAAGCCTGATGAATCGGGTCTTCTAGCCTTACCTGAACTCTTTAGTGATTGTGTTTGTATGATATTCTGATCTACTCCAAAAGTCTGGAGGAATATGCAAAACACCTTCATATTGTTCAGGGTATCATGGGGAAAAATAAATTGTATGTCAAGTTCTCAAAGTGTGAATTTTGACCAACTTCGGTGGCCTTCATGGGGCATTTAATGTTGGAGGAAAAGGTGATGGTAGATCCCAATAAGATTGAGGTACCTAAGGATTGGGTTAGGCCTAGCTCTAGGATAGATGTTAGGAGTTTTTGGGTCTTTCTAACTACTACCACCTATTTCTTAAGAATTTTGCTTCTATTGCTATGCATCTGACTAGACCTACTCAAAAAGAGGTGTCTTTTGTCTGGTATGACCAGTGTGAAGAGAGCTTCCAAAAGCTCAAAACACTTCTGACTATGGATCCTTTCCTGACATTACCAGTGAAAGGTAAGGACTTCATTAATTATTGTGATGCTTCACATTTGTGGTTTGGTGTAGTGTTGATGAAGGACAGGAATGTCATATCCTATTCTTCTAGGAAGTTTAAAATTCATGAGAGGATATACCCATCCCATGATTTAGAGCTGGTTGCGCTAGTGTTTGCTCTCAAGTTCGAGCAACATTATCTTTATAGTATCAAGTGTGAGGTGTTCACCGATCATCTCAACTTACTACATGTGTTCACTCAAAAGGATCTGAACCTAAGACAATGAAGGTAGATGGAGTTGTTGAAGGACTATGATGTGACCATTCAGTACAATTCCAGCAAGATGAATGTAGTGTTAGATACATTAAGCCAGAAGATGATTAGCATGAGCAATTTGTCTTGCTTGGGGGTGTCTAAGAGACCCTTATCAAGAGATATTCAGGCTCTATAGTCGACATTCATGCAATTAGGTATCTTAGAGAAATTTAGGGTGTTATCCAATACTTAGATTAATCGCACTTTCATAGAGGAAATCAAGACTAAACACTATGAGGATGAGGATATGGACAAGCTTAGGAAAAAATTAAAATGGTGTCTAGGGAGACTCTAGATACTACACTAGATGCATGTGGTGTGATTAGTTTTAAAGGAAGGATTTGTGTTCCTCAGGTTGATGACTTGGTACAGAATGTATTGGAAGATTCCCATAGTTCACGATATTCAATTCATTAGGGTGTCACCAAGATGTATTGGGATTTGAAGCTAATTTATTGGTGGCCAAGAATGAAGAACGATATAACTTAGTATGTATCCAAGTGTTAGAATTGCTAGTAGGTAAAGTATGATCATCAAAGGACTGAAAGTCTACTTCACAAAATCCCCATTCTCGAGTGGATGTGGGTAAGGATAACCATGGTCTTCGTGGTGAGACTATCTAAGACTTTGGGAAAGTATGACTCTGTTTAGTTCATTGTTGACATGTTGCCTAAATCAGCCTATTTCCTTTCGGTTAAAGTGGATTATAACTCTCAGCAGTTGGATAAGATCTATGTCATGGAAATAGTAACTCTGCATGGGGTCCCCCTTTCTATCATCTCAAACACAGGCATTCAACTTACTTTTAAGTTCAGGGGAAAGCTACATGAAGCATTGGGCACTCAACTAACTTTTAGCAAAACCTTCCATCCTAAGATGGATGGTAAGTAGGGCGGAAAAATTTAGTTTCTAGAGGACATGTTGAGAGCACGTGTGATTTACTTTGGAGTTCATTAGGATCAATTCTTGCCTTTATATCAGTTCTTCTATAACAAAAGTTATCACTCCAACATAGATTATGCCCCTTTCTAGACACTTTTAGGGAGGGTATGTAGATCACCTATAGTGTGGTTTGAGGCTGGTGATGTGAAACTTTTGAGGCGTGGATCTAGTAAGGAAATACCAAGAGAAGGGAAGAAGCATTCCAACGAAGTTGTTAGCAGCTCAAAGAAGCCAAAAAGAGCATACAAACCGTAAGGTAAGGGATATGGGATTCAAAATAGGTGAATATGTGTTACTAAAAGTGTCACCAATGAAGTGAGTGATGAGGTTTGGCAAGAAAGGTAAGTTGAGCACTCGTTACATTTGTCTATTATTGTTTCTTAATAGTGTGGGGCCAGTGGCTTATAGGTTGGCATTACCACCCAACTTGTCTGGAGTTCAACTAGTATTCCATGTGTCCATGATGAAGAAGTACCATGTAGATAGGGATTATATTATTAAGTGGGATTCATTACTGGACAAAGATTTGCAGTATGAAGAGGAGCCAGCCGTAAATCTTGCTCGGGATGTCCGGAAGTTGAAAACAAAAGATATCAAATCAGTGAAGGTCCAATGGAAGCATCATATAATTGAGGAAGCTACATAGGAAATAGAGAGGGATATGCGGGAGAAGTACCCTTACTTGATTGAGTATTCACATAATACACTCTTTATGATTTAGTCTAGTCTTCTCATTTGATCACTCGTAGATGAGGGATGGGTAAATTGGTATCTATTGTAATGGGCATTTAAAGTCATTATGGGTAGACCAATGGTGAAAGAATTGGGTCAGAGAACTTTTTGGGTAATGACTTGAAAATCTTAGACTAGACTAGTCTTAGGGAGAAATTTGAGTGAGGTGTGGTCTAGGGTAATATGGGAATGGATTGGGTGGTATGTCTAAGCTTGGATCGTTTTTTCTAGTAGCTAAGGTATTAAGGAATCCATAGGCCCTTCCGTGAGTGAATTCGTCTATGTAGAACTCCCAATACCATAATATAAGGCAACATTCCTTAGTTTTTTCACCAATTTCTTCGGTAAAGGTAAGTTAATTACTCTCCTAAGTTAAGTTAATAACTCTCCTATTGTAATTCGATTCATAATCCTTAAAATATAGTGTGTTAGTCTTAGGGAAGGATTTTGACGTGAATTAATGATGGAAAAAGCCCTAGTTTGGATAGAATGATAATGAAATTAGCCTATGGATAGGATGGAAATAATAATCCTAGTTTAATTTGGACATTGTTCAATGATTATGCTATTTTGTAATTTTCATAGACAAAGAACAAGTAAAGGCATTCCAAAAGGCAAGAATTCAAGTTCTTTAGAGCATTTAGGCTTATTTCGATGTAGGTGATCGTTGATTTTTTCCCATTTTGGTTATATGTGCATGTTAACTGCCTCGTTAGTACTGCATGCATATATTATTATTGGAAAAGGGAAGAACAGGATGTGAAATGAAATTATGTTGTGAATCGCATGCAATCAATGTGTTACTTGAATGGACGGGGTAATTATTATTCATTGTGCTGGTGATTGTGTTGTGTGCTTATTTTTTGTAATGGGTGCCATGCCGGTACACTAATAGTCGGAACGGGTACTACACCGATACAATAAGAATGGGTACCACGCCGGTACACTAAAATTGGGAATGGGTACAATGTCGGCACACTAACAATGGGATCGGGTACCACTCTTGTACACTAAGAGTTTGTATAGATGTGTTCTATGAGAGAACTAGAATAGCTTGTTGTGCTATGATAGTTGATGTTATTGTACATATCAATTCATGGTGAGGATTGGGAGTCTGGATTGTGTTCTACTTGTGTTATAATTGTGTATTATCTCTGTTACTAGGTTGTAGTTGCCTGCCCATATTTCACATAACTGAAACTAGCCAATGATCCTAGTAGTACATGGTGGTTGTGTACTAATATTCTCTTTTTCAACCTATGTGGAATACAAGGCATATTTAGGTGGCTGCTTCGTGATCACAACTGTGAGACCTCAGTTATCTGAATTCAAGGGTGAGCCACTTCATCCGGGATGTTATGGATTCCTCATTATTTTCTTAGTCTATTTGTTCAAGTTTAGACATTTTAGACTTGTATTTTTCTTATTTTGGGGGTTGAATCCCCCATTAGTTAGAGTTTTTGTACTGCGACTTTCAATTTCTAGGGGGTTCCTTCCTCATTTGTTGATGACTATGGTTTTATTATTTATAAACCTATTTTTAAATATTTGGAATTTCTTACTTTGAATGCATATTAGACTTTTTGTGAGTAGTTGGTTGGTTCTCCCACCGGGGGTTAGTGTTGGGGTCACTCACGGTGGGTCATGGTCGTAACTATTTAAGATCTCTTTTTCATTATTTAGATGTTAAAAAGAGACTACATTAGAAGAGTTGATCAAGATGGGAGTAGTAAATGATTTGAGGTGTTGTTATTTCAATGAAAATGCACCTGAAACATTCCAACACTTGTTTTTAACTTGTCCTACCACTATGAGGTTGTGTAAAACTCTTATTGCTGCTACTAGGAGTCAAATTCCATTGCGACAACTTCAAGTGACAGTTAAAAATGGTGGGAAGTGGATTACCAAAATAAGCAAAAACCACTGCTAACACTATTCTCACTTTTATTTGTGGCCTATTTAGAGAAGAGGAATGTTATATGTCACAATAAATTTGTTTATGTATATTAGGTAGAACAAGGTATCCATGGTTGAAGTCTCTACCTAAGCAATGGCCTCTAATAGAGAAATTTTTAAAAGAGTATATACCTCTAATCATTCACATGATGGTAGTTTGGTGAAACAACAAAGAGACACCTTCAAATGCTACTATGATGGACTATCAAAATGGAACTCATGGCGTAGTGCAATTGGTTTCAATCTAAGGAATTTGGAAGGAAATTTGATGTATGTTGAAGCTGGGAAATTAATGATAATGCTCAACAGCACCTCTTACGATTCGAAGTGTAGGCGGTCCCTAACAAGTATAAACCCAACGAAGAGTTAGGGTCGATCCCACGAGGAACAATGTGCAAGGCGATTGAAGAGACAAAGAATTACTAGCTACTAGTTTGAATCTGAAATATAAGATACAAGTATAAAATGAAAAGATTTCAAGTAAAAAATTTAGGATAGGGGATAGAGGAGAACAAGGAACAAAGCTATATCGAACAAGATTACCAAAGGGATTTGGGAATGGGAAATCAATTAATATCCATACGATCCATTGAACACTAGTTTATACAATATCAATTAATCATGGGTAAAATCATATATGCCTCGGAATCTAAATCATTCACCTAATTCAATCGAACGTAGACAAATATTTCTCAATTAACTCTTTCGAACCCAATCAAGTGGTAACACAAGCAATCCGATTAAAGGAAATGAAAGGATTCACTATTTTTAGCAACAATCCAACAAATGAGTTGTTAAACCTTAGTTAATGCATCAATCAATCTTTCCTAACCTCAATTAACTCTCAGAAACTAAATCAAAGTAGATGGGAAAGTCCTAGGAGTGATCAATTCCTTTGGAAAAACAATTAAAGCATGAGATCAATTGGATAATAAAAATCTCATTTCATAAATGATAAAGCATTCAACTAATTACAAAAGCACAAGATAGAAATCAAAAACCCAAATATTGATTATGTCTAACACAATATCCAAATCACCTAATCAACATTTAACACCTAGAATTCAACAATATAAAGCAAAGAGTTGAAGAAGGAATGAAAAATAATTACAAATTAAGCTCACAATCTTCACTCTAATTGTGTTTGTTGAGGAATTTTGCTCTCAAACCTATGCCCAAGCCACAATCCCCAAGGTTCTTCTCTCTAGTTTCCAAGTCCAATATGATGAATAATCAATGTGAGATCATGGTGCTCTATTCACTTCTAGATTTTGGAGGACATTTTATGAGAAGTTGGGCACTAGTATTGATCTTAGCACAACTTTCCACCCATAGACTGATGGTCACTAAGAATGTACTATTTAGGTTCTTCAAGATATGTAAGTGGGACCAGTTCTTGCCTTTGGTGGAATTTTCATACAACAAAAACTACCACTCTAGCATTTAGATGGCCCCATTCTAGGCCCTATATGGTAGGCATTGTCGCTCTTTGGTTGGTTAGTTTGAGTCCATAGAGCCTAGACCACATGGTACATACTTGATTCAGGAGGCTTAGGACCAGGTGAGGGTGATTCAGGTTAGATCTCAGACAATTCAGAGTAGGCTAAAGAGTTATTCTCATCATAGGCGGCGACCTTTGAGGTTTTAGGTTTGTGATAGAGTCTTCCTCCACGTGTCACCCATAAAGGGTGTGATATGGTTTAGGAGGCGGGGCTAGCTTAGTCCTAGGTATTTTGGGTTTTTTGAGATCCTCCAGACAGTTGGTGAGGTTACATATGAGTCGGCTCTACCTCTAATAATCTCAGCTATCCACCTAGTTTTCAATGTTTAAATGTTGCACCAATATCTTTCTGATGAATCTTATATGCTCCTGTAAGATGAAGTAAAAGTGGATGACTATTTGATTTTCATGGAGGAGTCAGTTGCTATTCTCGCCAGAGGTGTACGATGAATGCGTTCCAGTCTGCCCAGACGCCAGTCCCATTTCATCTTCCCGTTCGTAGACTTCATCATAAATTCGCTCCGCATTCACGAAGGTTGTCCCGCGTTCGCAATACTCAGCATGGTTGACCTCCGCATTCACGGAGGCTCATCCGCGTTCATGCTGACCAGTGTCTTCACACTCCGTGTTCGCACCCAACTCTTTGCGTTCGCGGAGAGTACTTTACTGCTAGCTCCAATTTCTCTGTTTTCAGCTCCATTTTGCCCCAATTTCCATCATTTATCATCAAACCTCATTTTTACCCAACATGTACCTGAAACAACTATATTCAAAGGAAAATTAACCTCTTTCACTACTTAAGTGCCACAAAATCATAAGAAAAGGACTCCAAATGAGTGAAAATCACCTACTCATCAACACCCCCAACTTAGAAACTTTGCTTGTCCTCAAGCAAAACAAAATAAAAAGCACAAGAGGCAATCACAATAAGCACAACACGCTTTCACTCCAAGTAGAGATCATGATCATGACTTTGGTTGGTACTAAGAAATAGTCCTCAAGCAAAACTTTTCACAAAAATAACCCCTCATTTTCATGGTGCATTTTTAAAAACCCAAGAATCATTAAGTGACAACAACTCAAACACAAGAAATGACTCAACTCTTTAGCTCTTCTACATGCTCACTTTATGCAATTAGGAATTGTCAAGATCACCACTCAAGCAACCTACATGCCGTTCTAAGAAAAGAAACGACCCAAAACACTCACAAATTATTTACAAACAAGGGACAAAAGCAAAAACACTCCCACTCACAATAGAACATCTCATGAACAAAAATGCCACACCATAGGCTTGCCCATATTTTAAATCAACATTGCCTCAACTTCATTTGGTTAGAAATCACAAAGGAATTTGTTAAGCTTGTAATGTAGGCTTAGGGAAGGTAAGGATATCATTTAGGTACAAGTGACTACACCCTCCTTGAACTCTACTCAACAACTCAACATTTTCCAACTTTTCCACATTTTCTTCACTTTCTAAACCAATGCACAATTCACCTTTTCATTTTCTTCATTTTCATTCTAGATGCCCCACATGTAACCATTTTCAACTTTTTTGAGGATTCAAGACTCATTTATTCACTTTCTTTCTTTTTGACTTTTTCCTCCATTCTCTTATGCAATAGGCATCTCTTCTATGAATTTCCCAAAACACCCCCAACTTAGGCTTTTAGCCTGAACTCTCAGAACATCAAGTTCAAGGAGGGAAGGGGTTCAAGAGTGATGTATATTTTCAAAATGGATAAGTCTTGTAATGAGGTTGCAAATATAAAGGATTTAGGCTCAAAGGGGACAACTAAGGATATATTTAGTGCAAAGGTGGGATTTTTAGGCCAAGTGGACTCCAAGAAAAATCAAAGAAAGCCTGAGATCATTTTTCCAACCCAACTCAATTAAGACCAACCGGGCAAGTACTAGGTAAAATAAGCGAACACAAGGCATTATTCAACAATTCACCACACATGGCAAGCAACTCACTCTAGATGGATCAAAATCTTATTTCCTTTTCAACAAACAAGTGGCACAATTAAACCGCCATCAAACCAAAAGTCACAAAAAGAGTCACAAGAGTTGTCACAAAACCATTCAACATATGCTCAATTTTCAAAACGGAGGGGTATGTTCAAAATATTTTTCACATGCAAGACTATATTCTTAGTACCAAACAAGCTATGACCTCCCAAAAATAAAATGATGAGTTTGCCCTTAAGAAAGACGTCAACAATCCATCATTAGGCAAACTCATACATCAATTCGGGATCGACTACTCAAACTTCACCACACAACCAGCAACATTGGCTACTCAGACTTCACCACACAACCAACCGATGCCTTACCCTTAAGAAAGTCATCACTCTATCCATCATAGGGCATCACCAATCAACAACAACTCCAAACAACAACACCATCTCAAGACAAAAGAAATAAAATAAAGAAACTATCAAAAGCAATAAAACTACTAAAATGAAAATGACTAATCCAACACATTTCACAATTAAAACCAAAATCCCGACAAGGGCATAACATCCATAAACAAAAATAAATATCAAACAACATAATCCCAAAAATTCAAATCGAAAATACAAAATAGGAGTCATAAGGGAGGCACCCCCAACTGAAAATCACATTGTGGCCTCACAGTACAGATATAAAAAGAGAATACGAGGGACTCCCTGAGATGCAATCACTCTGAACTCTCATCGGAGGGAAATGTGAGGTCCTCATCATCCTAAGTACCGCTACCGCATAAAATCCCAAGCTTTCCCATCCTCTTTCTTAGGAACATGCTCTTCCTCTTCTCGTGCTCCCGAAAGGTCCTCTGACGCTACTCGATCTTCCCCTGCCTCTGAATCATATGCTCAAGCCTGCTGGACATAGCCTTTTGGGTAGCAGCAACAGAAGCAAGAGTGGGTGCACCCTCAGCAGTGGAAGCCCAAAACGGGCCAGAAGGAAGGCCAGCGAAAACTCTCTAATCTACGCATCGACTCTAGAGATTTGGGAGGATATATGGCGCATATTGGCAGGTCCAAACTGGAGAGGTCCTGCCGAAGATGAAGTACCGGCCTCAGAAGTGGGCTCGGTGAACTGTCCAAACTAGGGATCGGCCACATCGATCTTCCTCTTCTTGCTCTAGCTACTCTGACCGCCCTTCTTCTTCAGTGGGTGTATCCCCTTCCCAGGCTTCTTTTCCTCATCAATGGGCAGCCTCAACACCCCAGCACCGTAACACAACTAAGTGATCATGGAAGGGATAATAATGCTCTTGGCTCTCCCCTGAGCCACCTCAACAATATGATGAATAATCAGTTGGCCTACATTAACCTCGAGCATATCCATAACAACAACTACACCAAAGCCCTATCCAAGGTGACCTCGGTGTCATGATTAGAAGGAATGACCCGAGCAAATATAATCGAGAGCCAAGTCTTGGCCTCAGCAGTAAACTCACGGGAATCAACCCCTCTCTTTGTCTCGAACCACTCTGGTGGTTCTCCAGCATGTAGTTTATCGACCAGCCACTGACTACCCATCTCTCTGAACCACTCCATATAATCTTGTTGTCTGCATCTGGGAGACCATACAAAAAATTGATCACGGTCGAGTTGAATGCCACCTGCACCCCTCGGACAGTAGTTACAGATGCTTCATTAAAGTTTTTCTCAAGGGCGTTTGCATAGAACTCCACCACGATGGTGTGATTAGCCTTGATAGGATCAGCAGCAAAGACCATCCATCTACTAGCCACAACCCGGTTATAGAACTCCGGCATTCCCTTCTCGAGCTTCTCTAAACATATCCCTTTTTCCTTAACTACAGCTTGGCGCATGTATTCATCTTACTTCTGGGCACATTTAGATGAGAATAATTTTGTAGCATCAAAATAATGTTTCTCAGGTGCAATTTCGAACTCTCGGAGAATGTTGTCAGTAGAAATTTTTAGCCCAAAGTACCTACAATAGAGGCCAACATGTTAAAAATTCTTATGGACACCTAAAACAATGTATTAGGAAGTATTTATGCCAAAGAAAATAATTAAAAGAGGTCACGATTGATGTATTGCAATGTTACTATTTTGGGACAGAACAAAATCCTTCTCCGCGTTCGCGGAGAAGCCTCTGCATTCGCGGAGAAGCCTCTGCATTCGCGGAGTGTAAGTACCCTTGCCTCCGCGTTCGTAGAGAGGCAGCCGGGTTAGCGGAGAACAAGAAGTCAGACACCTACGCATTCACTGCCAGAGTTCCGCGTTCACGGAGATGTCATTGTCCCAGAAAAATAGTGTTCTTTCAGATATTTAAACAAACACAATATGGGCATCAAAATTTCAAAACAATTTAACACAAATTTCGCCCACAATTTCCCCCGCAATCATCAATTATCAACAATCAACACAACAAACATCTAATCTACCAAAAACTCAACAAACTAACACAACGATTAAAGCTCAAATTAAGAACACAATTAAGCACAATATTTCAAAGATTTCCCCACAAAAATTATTCCCAAATCATGCCTAACAAATCATATATCAATAATCACAAGTTAACTATCATGAATTCTACCCCATAACAAATAATTAAACACAAAAATCAAGCTCAATTCACGATTACTTCAATGTAAACTTTTAAGAAGTTTCAAGCACAAAAAATTTACTAAAGAATGGGGTAAAGACATACCTTGAGTGTTGATACAACTCACAAAGCAAAAATTAAGAAGCAAAGGAGAGGAGGGTAAGGATTTTATTTTAAAGGGGATGTTTTGTAACTGGTATAAACCTTTGTCATTTCTGCCTTTTAAAATACCCTGACCCTTCGCATTTGCGAAGGTCTTGGCGCGATCGCACCCCTGTAAGAGTGTATTCTACGCGTTCGTGTTCAGTATGGCGCGTTCGTGGAGTGTCAGGTTGATTGGCTTCCGCGTTCGCGGAGAGCAATTCAGTCCTGGACCCCTGGCAGGTTACTAGAATTTTTGTCGATGGTAGGCATCATTAGGTGACTCGCTCATTGCTTGTAGGAGATCTTCAACTTCCAAAAAGTGTTCTAAACCTCCATTATTAAGATAGTTCACCCCAAACTTCAATCCCAAGTGCATGTTTTGCTTCCAAACCTGTTCAAAAAACTTCCAAACACTTTGAAATCATGAGGATTAGTCAAAAATAAAATTCTAATCTACCTTAAAAACTAAAGAAAATTCAAAATTAACTAAAAATTAAAATTTTTGATACCGATGGGTTGCCTCCCATCAAGCGCAAAATTTAACGTCGCAGCACGACACCGGTTACATCACCCTTTATGTATCCACTTCGAGGCAATGTACCTTCTCCCCAACTTTAAATCATCTTCTCTTCGAAGCCTATGGGGATTACCGGAGAGAATCACGCATTTCACTCGATCTCTCCACATCGAAGACTTGAATTTCTTGCCTAACTTCGCATCATTCTTTCATGGAGGAGCATTGGGAAAAAGTTATAATGTCACTAGGCCATTCGAACATCGAACTTAATAACTCTTGGCCGTCAAGTGCATGACACCATCACTTTTCAATGAATTCTTGTTGCCATATATCATCTTTTTTCCTTTTTCTTGCAACTTCTAATGTCATCATCTTGATATTGGCATCTTTGAATTTTATTGACTTGGTTTGGTTGCAAATACCAAAGATTTCATCAACATCAAATACAACCACTTTTTCTTGGCACTCCAACTCCCAAGCTTTACTTTTGAACTCAAGTTGGATAATTTCATGGCACCGAGTTAGGTGCAAGTTGCGAAATTCGTCCCTCATTTGGAACATTAGATCTCTTAGCCTCTCACCCTTTTCAAGTCTATGAGATAAGTACCAGAGCCAACCTTGACTCAGAACATCCATCTCTTCACACATCCCTTCATTTAAAGAGTCATCAAACAACTATTTCCAATATGAAGTCTTCCACAACAAAGCCATGGGTCATCAACATAGGGCTTGCAAACACCAACCATTGTTCCTTCATAAGAAGCCATAAAAGGAAATGAAAACAAAACAATGAAAACAACTATTCACAATTTGGATAGAAACTAGCAAACTAAAAATTCTAATCAATCCAATACGACAAGTTGTTCCCCGGCAGCGGAGCCATTTTTGATAACCCTCAGCCACACCTCTTACGATTCTAAGTGTGGGCGGTTGCTAACAAGTATAAAACCAACGAGGTGTTGGGGTCGATCCCATGAGGAAAATTGTGCAAGGTGATTGAAGAGTCAAAGAATTACTAGCTACTAGTTTGAATAAAAAATATAAGATACAAATATGAAATGAGAAGATTTCAAGTAACGAATTTAGGATAGGGGATTGAGGAGAACAAGGAACAAAGCTATATTGAACAAGATTACTAAAGGGATTTGGGAATGGGAAATCAATTAATATCCATACAATCCATCGCAAACTAGCTTCATACAATCTCAATTAATCATGGGTAAAATCATAAATGCCTCGAAATCTAAATCATTCACCTAAGTCTATCGAACATAGGAAAAACTTTCTCAATTAGCTCTTTTGAACCCAATGGAGTGGCAATACAAGCAATTCGATTAAAGGCAATGCAAGGATTCACTATTTCTAGCAACAATCCAACAAATGAGTTGTTAAACCTTAATTAATGCACCAACAATCTTTTCCAACCTCAATGAACTCTCACAAGCTAAATCAAAGTAGATGGGCAAGTCCTAGGAGTGATCAATTCCTTTGGTAAAGCAATTAAAGCATGAGATCAATTGGATAATCAAAAACCCATTTCATAAATGATAAAGTATTCAAATAATTACAAATGCACAAGATAGAAATCAAAAACCCAAAAATTGGTTATGTCTAACACATTATCCAAATCACTAATCAACAATTAACACCTAGAATTTAACAATACAAAGCAAAGAGTTGAAGAAGGAATGAAAAATTAATACAAATCAAGCTCACAATCTTCACTCTAATCGTGTTTGTTGAGAACTCTTGCTCTCAAAGTTATGCCCAAGCTTCAATCCCCAGGTTCTTCTCTGTAATTTCCAAGTCCAATCTGATGAATAATCATTGTGAATAATCTCCAAATTGCTGTGAATGAGTGTGTATGGTGAATTAGGGTAAAAATGTGAAATTTCAAATCTGCCCAAACGCCAGTTCCATTTCTTCTCCGTGTTCGCGGAGGTAGCTCCGCGTTCGTGGAGGTTGTCCCACCTTTGCGATACTCAGCATGGTTGACCTCTGCGTTCGTGGAGGCTCATCAGTGTTCGCGCTGACCAGTGGCTTCACACTCCGCGTTCGCGGAGAGTACTTCACTGCCAGCTCAAATTTCTCTATTTTCAGCTCCATTTTACCCCAATTTCCATCCTTTTTCATCAAAACTCATTTTTAACCAACATGTACCTGAAACAACCATATTCAAAGGAAAATTAGCCTCTTTCTCTACTCAAGTGCCACAAAATCATAAGAAAAGGACTCTAAATGAGTGAAAATCACCCACTAATCAATTAACTAAAGACACAAGTTTAATAGCTTAATTAGCATGAGCAATTAAAGTTGGTACAAAGTTTTGCTTCAATAATGGGAAGACTCAAGTGGAGGTAGATATTGATTCATTAATTATGAAGAAGGTAATTTATAGAGTTTTGGCGGTACTTGAAGTATTTCTTTGGAGGTTTAGTACATAAAAGGTTTAATGAGAAGGGGAATATTTAGGTGGAGTATGTTTATAGAAAGGGTAATTAGTGAGCAGACTATTTAACTAATTTAATTGTTTACTTTGCAAGTACTTTAATCTTTCATAATCTACAATTTGATAGAATTCAGATTGCAAACATCAAGATACAAAAATGCAAAAATTCTAATTTTGGCATTCATTATAATATAGCTACTAGCTACATCAACAACATCAATACAATCTAGTCATGGATATCAATGAACAATAATCTCATGTTTTAGGTTTGAGATCAAAATTTAAATCTATCAAGAGGGATATTTTATGGTTCGTTCCTGGAATGTCTTGATGATTAATCTGCTACGAACCTCTTTTATAACATTGGTATTAGTTTTTTTTTTTGGCTCAATCTATTGAAAAGAGAAAATAGTGAATTGATGATCAACATTCTTTATAGTCGTAATTCTAGTGGTAACTAAGGTTATATCAATGAATGATCAAGAGGAAATGTATTACTAGCATTGTGTCGACGAAGTCTTTGATGGAATCAATTACATGACACCAAGGAGATCTTTTGATGTATCGAGTGAAACCAACCAAATATATGTGGGATCTTGGTCATTGAACAATCATCTCATGGTTGAAGATCCAGTTTTGCACATAGATTGGCTTTCTCGTGAAGATTTGATGGAGCCAATGGACAATTCAACTTCTGGGCGTAGCTTTCACCTTTTGCATTTTTCATAGTTTTCTGGAGTATTCTTTGTCATTTTATTTCCTTTTTTATTTGTTTTGTTCCCTAATCCGGGTAGATATGGGCTTATTCGTATTGGGCTTTGTGGACTATTTTTATTCATTTGTAATAAAAGGTGGCCTTTGCAACAAAAAAAGAAGAAGAACAAATAAGAAGAATACATAGTTCAACCAAGAAAAAAAGTAAAATAAAAATTCTACTTTTAGCATAAGAGACAAATAAAAAAATGTATAACATTTATTTAATTATAATTAAATAATATAAATTATCATTTATTAAAATTACTTAATTATATTAAATAAAAATAATTTGATAAAAACTCAGAGTTTTTAAATGGAAAATATAGTGAGAAATTAGATGAAAGATACTAGAGTAGATATCATCATTAAACTAAAGGAAGGGGGAGACTTGAGCACATGTTTTATGTACTTATCAATTTAAAAAGTTCAATGGGCCCCACAAATTCAATGCTATTTTAAAATCTAACAGGATATGATCTGTAGTTTAATTGGAAAGGGAGGAGCTTTTTTTGGAATTGTTAATAAAGTGTAACAATAAAGAAAATATCTTATTTCTTTGCAACCTGATCTTGTAAAATATTTATGTGCTTATCAATTAAAAAAGTTCAATGGGTCCCACAAATTCAATGTTATTTTAAAATATAACAGGATATGTGTAATGACCCTTCAGGTCATTTACGTGTTTGGGCCTCTTTTCTGCCGTTTAGAGCATTCTAGTAGCGACCCCAAGTCATTTTTGGCTTGATGGTACTGTAAGTTTGGTTGCATGGTCGTTCGTTTGGGTTTTATGCCTGTTTTCCTATTTTGGAGCTTTTGAACCTTGAAAAGTTAATTTGGTCATAACTTTAGGTAAACGACCTCAGATGGGAATTCTGACGGTTCCATCAGCTCCGGAGCAGCCAAATTAGTCTAGAAACATGGTTGGCCTGAGTCTCGGGGCTTCCGGTGTGATTTTGGGGCAAGTTAGCTCATTAGCCTTCGAAATTTGGCTTAAAATTGACTTTGGTCAACATTCTTGGGAAACGCACTCAAATGAGGATTCCGTCAGTGTGGTTAGTCCCAGAATACTGAGTTTGATCTAGAATGACCCTTCGAGAACTTCCGGGAGCTTCCGATCAAATTCTGAGGCCCCCGGTAGAATTTTGCTAAGAATAACAGTTGGGTGTGGGAACCATTTTTTATCAAAATGACCTCGTATGGAAATTCCGATTGCGCCATTTAGTCCGGAATATCAAATTTAGTGGGGTAGCATATCTGGTTTATTTTCATCGGGTCCCTAACGAATTTCGAGTTTCCGTTCGGGTTCTTTGAAAAATAGCAAAACCTGGAGTTGCTGGTGCAGAAATTTAGGGACCAGAATTTAAACTTTTAGCGACCCGATTTAGCTTTTAGCGACTAGAACTGCTGCTATTTAATAGCGAAAAATCAGATTCTGGCTTCATTTTAAAACTTCGATATCTCGAATTCTAGAGCTCCGTTTTGGTTAATTCGAAGACCCAGATGCTTAGAATCTTGTTGGCTATGTGGGTGACTGTCCGGAGCATGTCAGAAAGTCTCCGATTGTTGTGTATCCATGTTGTAAGTGGCTGCCCCAAGTCTCTTTTTTGTGTAAAGTTTTGTATTTTCATTTGTGGTTGCATGCAGCTTTTCCGCGCCCCGAGAGGTGCTCCATTTTGGAACACAAGCTCGGGGGAAGGTTTAGGACCTCTTCAGGTAGTCAATTCTGGAAATTCTGGAGTGGGTCCCACATTTCCCGATTTTGATGATTCTAGTGTTTAAATGATCGTATTGACGCTGTGACTCTATTTTTGATAGCGTGGCAGAAGTCTGAGGCCGTTCAGATGGGGAAAGCTCCGACAGAGTGACTTGGATCGTGCGTGATCGGCCTTCTAGTAGGTTACGGCTTCCCTTCTTCCTAGATTGAGCTTGAATGCGTAATTACTTGTCGACTTGTGTGAATCTGGGTTGGGTAGCTAGTATTTCTGTTCTTCTTCTCCTATTTCTTCGTTTTGAGTTGATTCTGGACTGTTTGGGGCTAGTATCACGCTTTAGTGTGGGTTGTTAGCTTGTGTTGTTGATAATTTGTTGTGGGTTATCTATTGGGTGGTTATCTATTTTTGCATGTGTGGGATCAGGTTATTTCCTTGTGTTTTGATGATTGTGGTGATTTTTCAACCTTAGAATACGTTAGAGTAATAATGCCTTAGTCTCATGCACCTGGTTGACTTGAGTATGTATCCGACGTCGATTCGGATGGACTAAATTCTTGTAGACCGGTATAGCAGACTTGGGTTTGATAGTATGGGCCTTAGTTTAGGTGAATTTGTGGCTTTTCAAATTTTCTATTTTTCTCTTCCTATCTCAGCGGTTCTGGGTGCTACCAAAAGATTTTGCTATTACGCCGATTGACAGTTGGGTAGTGATAGGCTGGGAGACTTCGGTTGATATCCTTGTGGGGGCGGCATCCCGCGGTGTCTAGCCTTGTGTTGAGTTGGTTGGTGGTGACTTGAATCTGTTCGAGGCGGCTAGCTCTAGTTCGAGTCTGACATTACATGATTAGAGTCTGTTATTTCCAGCTTGAGACTATTGAGCGAGGGCTGCCAGCTCCAGTCTGAGGCTGACGTTACACGGTTAGAGTCCTTATTTCCAGCTTGAGACTATTGAGCAAGAGGCGTATTTCCTAGTCTAAGGCTGACGTTACACGGTTAGAGCTTATTATTTACGGTTCGATGACGTTATTTCCAGTCCGAGGCTGATGTTACACAGTTAGAGTCCATTATTCCAGCTTGAGACTGATGATTGGGTTAGAGGCCCAGGAGCTTTCTTTATTGGGTTTGAGTCCCACGGGTTTTAAGGCTTTTGGAGTTAGGTTCCCTTGTTTGTGTAACATAGATTCTCTGTGTACCTGTCGGGTTTATGGGGGTCCGTTTGGGTTCTTATTTGTCTGTGCTTGAGTGTGCCTAGCGGGTCTTATGGGGGGGCCTAGTTGGGTTTAGTTGTGATATTCTTATCTTTACTTTCCGTTTACTCTATTCCTGTTCTGTGACCTCTGTTGTGTTTGATTCTATCTTGTCTGCCTGTTTTTACCTTTCTTGTTCAGTCGGCCTATGATGCCTACTGGGTACCTGTTGTTTGGTACTCATGCTATATTCTGCACTTGTTTTTATGATGCAAGTCCGAGCACCAGTTCTCATCATTGAATTTGAGCCTGCAATTGTCTATTCAGGAGACGAGGGTGAGCACATGGCGTTCTGGGATTACCTGTCTCCTTCAGTATTTTTATTTTTGACTTGTCTTTTGCTTTTGAGACAGTTTGTTTCTGTGGTCCACTTTTGGGACTTGTACTCTTGTTAGTAGTTTTATACTTGTGACTTTCAGATTTTGGGAGGTGTCTTGTACATATAGTTTTAGTTTCTTTTCTGCCTTCTCTTGTGTGTTCTCATTTTATATTTTCGCTTAGTTGAGGTTAGTTTCAACCCTTAGTCCAATTATCGTTAAGTTCTGAGATAGGGTTTTGTCTGGCCTACTAGTGGGGTGGTAGGCACCATCATGACTCTAGAGATCAGGTCATCACAAGTTAGTTTCAGATCCAGGTTCGTTGGTCTCACTTCTAAAGAGCTAGCATCTAGTAGAGTCCTTAAGATTGGTGAGGAGACGTTCGTGACTTATCTTCAAAAGGCTGTATCCTTTTCTTTCGTCATTCTCTGATTGGTTTCATGATATCTTACTTGTTTCATTTTGTCGCAAGATGGCTTACACGCACAGTAGAGCGGCAGGGAGTGACGCACCCGAGCCCGCAGATAGAGCCCCAACTTGGGGTAGAGGCTGACCCTGAGGTCGACGTAGGTCTGCGACACTAGCCCGAGAGAGAGCGAGGACAACGAAGCCAGAGGCGGAGCCTCAGCTAGATCAGGTTTCTCCTCAGCCCGTAGGGCAGGGACCAGCTCAGCCATTGGGGGCATACAGCAGCATCAGCAAGCTCCATTGCCAATTCCAGAGCCGGTTCTAGCACTGCAGGGTCAGCCTGCAGCAGCAGCTCCAGAGGTTCAGCAGCCACCGACACCGATCGCCATTCAGTCGGACCCTTTGGACGGGTGTTATGCCACTGCAAAAGCAGAAGATGCTCGGGGTGTTTCTCAGGCTATCACCGCTGAGGTTTTTCTTGGTTGTAGGGGAGGACGCCGATGAGTTTATTACTACTTACCGGGAGCGACTACAGACTTTGAGCCTAGTTGAGTCGAGGGGAGATGACTTCACAGCATATCAGCTAGATGGACCGGCCAGACAACGGTGGCGTTCTTTCATCGGGACCAGACCAGCTGGATCACCACCGGTATCGTGGACAAAGTTTTCAGAGGCTTTTCTTGCAAGATTTATTTCACGGAGCATCAGGGATCGACTTCGTGATGAGTTCTCGAGGTTGGAGCAGGGCTCCATGATAGTATTCGAGTATGAGGCCAGATTTCTTGAGTTGTCCTGTCATGCCACTGTGATTCTGCATATAGACGAGGAGCGGGTCTAATTATTTATTAGAGGTTTGACGCTGCCGTTAATGATCGAGTCGCAATCTATGTTATCAGCAGGCTGTTCTTTTCTTTGTGTGGTGGACCATGACCGCGCTATTAAGCAGCTCCATCGTGAGGCCCACGAGGGAAGCAGCAAGGGGGCCAGACCAGATGATAGCTATGGCGGGATCCATCATAACTCGAGGGATACCCGAGATCAGGTTTATCAAAGGTTCCAGCAACGTCAACCTAGTCGGCCGTACCAGGCTTCATTAAAGATCTCAGAGGGGGACCAGCACCGTCAGAGTGGGCATAGTGTCGGCCTGAGTCAGGGCCGAGGTGGGTTCCAGGCAGGTTCATTAGGTCGGGGTGGCCGGCCTTCAGCGGTGAGTAGATATTTGTAGCGTTGCCTTACTTGTGGGGAGCTTGGTAATTGATCTAGGGAATGCCCTGTTTCCATATCAGCTTTACCAGCTCCTCAGGTGGCGAGACTAGTTTAAGTGGTAGCACCTCTATGTAGGGGAGGAGTTCAGCAGCAGGGTGCTAGGGGAGGTCCTCGAGGAGGCAGGAAAGGCGATAGAGTGGATGCACGGGGTAGAGGTGCCCAGGGCCATTTCTATGTAGCTCCAGCTAGAGCAGAGGCCGAGGTGTCAGATTATGTGATCACATGTACGATTCATTTTTACCATCAGTCCGTTTTAACCTTATTTGATCCTGGTTCTACTTATTCGTATGTGTCAGCTTGTTGTGTGCCTCGATTGGGAGTGAGTCTTGAGCCTTTATATGTGCCTTTGCGTTTTTCGACCTCACTAGGGGATTCTTTAGTAGTGGATCGGCTTTGTAGATCTTGTGTGGTGACTATTCGGGGGCAGGACACTCTGGTCGATCTGATTGTACTTTATATCGTGGATTTTGATGTGATCTTGGGCATGGATTGGCTATCCCCTCACCGGGTCATCTTGGATTGCTATGCCAAGACCTTTCTTTAGCCATACATTGTATTCCACTGATGGTGTGGCAGGGCTCTCGTAGTCGCACGCCAATCGGAGTTATTTCCTATGTTAAGGCTCAGAGGCTAGTGGCTGGCGGATGTTTGGTGTATTTGGCGTATGTTAGAGATGTTTGATGGGAGGGCCCTACAGTTGATTCAGTGCCTATAGCCCGAGAGTTTGCTGATGTGTTTCCTCCCGACCTTCCTGGCCTACCCCAGAGCGAGATATTGACTTTGCCATTGATCTAGATTTAGGTACTTGTCCTATTTCTATCCCACCATACCGTATTGCACCGGCATAGCTCAGTTTCAGCTTCAGGACCTCTTGGGTAAGGGGTTCATTCAGCCTAGTGTATCACCTTGGGGTGCCCTAGTTCTGTTTGTGAAGAAGAAGGATGGCACTATGCAGATGGATATTGACTACAAGAAGCTGAATAAGGTGACGGTGAGGAACCGTTACCCCATGCCTCATATTGATGATCTGTTTGACCAGCTTCAGGGTGCCGCAGTGTTTTTGAAGATTGACTAGAGATCTAGCTACCTTCAGTTGAGGGTTAGAGCAGTGCACATCCCTAAGGCAACATTTAAGACTTTTTACGGCCATTATGAGTTCCTAGTGATGTCTTTTGGGTTGACTAATGGCCTTGCCGCTTTCATGGACTTGATGGCTTGTGTATTAAGGCTATATCTAGACTCCTTCGTCATAGTTTTTATTAATGATATCTTGGTATACTCGCGGAGCCAGGGTGAGCATGAGCAACATCTAAGGATAGTGTTTCAGACTTTGAGAGATCATCGGCTTTATGGCATGTTCTTAAAGAGTGAGTGTTTGCTTGAGTCTGTAGCATTCTTGGTGCACGTGGTGTCCAAAGATGGCATTATGGTGGATCCGGCAAAGATTGAGCTATTCGTGATTGGGATAGGCCCACCTCTGTGACTGAGATTCGGAGCTTCGTCAGATTGGCAGGGTACTACAGGCGCTTTGTCCAGGGTTTCTACATTATAGCGGCACTTTTGACTCAGTTGACCCATTATGGTAGGAGAAGTGTTAGAAGAGCTTTCTGAGGCTCAAGGAGTTGCTTACCACATCTCCTATACTAACTCTTCCACTTGAGGGCGAGGGTTTCACGATTTATTGTGATACATCCGGCGTTGGTTTTGGTTGTGTTCTGACGCAGCAGGGCCATGTTATTGCTTATGCGTCGAGGTAGCTTAAGTTGCATGAGCGCAACTACCCCACCCATGATCTGGAGTTGGCAGCGGTAGTTTTTACGCTTAAGATAAGGAGGCATTACCTTTATGGAGTTCATTGTGAGATCTACACTTATCACCGGAGCCTTCAATACATTATGAGCCAGTGGGATCTTAATTCGAGACGTCACTATTGGATCGAGCTCCTGAAAGACTATGATCTCTCTATTCTCTATCACTTGGGGAAGGCGAATGTAGTAGTGGACCCCTTGAGTCGGAGGGTAGGGAGTGTCGATAGTCTAGCCTTCTTTTGTGTTTTGGAGCGACTCTTGGCTATGGACATCCAGTCTTTAGCCAATCAGATGATCAAACTTGATATTTCAGATTCCGGCCGGGTGTTTGCTTATTTGGGGGTTCAGTCATTTCTACTTGATCAGCTATGTAGTCGTTAGTTTGAGGATCATATATTGGTGGCACTCAGAGGTAGGGTTTTGGCAGGTGATGTCGGGCAGGTTAGCCTAGATTCAGATGTGATTTTGAGGTTTGCTGGTTGTTTGTGTCTTCCTAAAGTTAGTGATTTGATCCAGCTGATCCTTAGCGAGGCCCATGATTCTAGATATTCCATCCATCTGGGCACAACTAAGATGTATCGTGATTTGAGGTAGAATTACTGGTGGAGCAGTATGAGGAGGGACATGTCAGACTATGTGTAACGTGGCTTGTGTTGCGAGTAGGTGAAGGCCGAGCATTTGAGGCCTGGTGGAGAGTTGCAGAGATTACCCATTCCTGAGTGGAAGTGCGAGTGCATCATCATGGACTTTGTTGTGGGTTTGCTCCCAGCTTCTAGAGGTGTTGACAACATTTGGGTAAGTGTGGATTGATTGACCAAGTCAGAACACTTCATCCCCGTTCATTCTTCCTTTACTGCATAGAGGTTAGCTCGTATCTACATTTGGGAGATAGTTCATCTCCATGGTGTGCCTGTTTCTATCATTTCAGATCGGGGTTCACAGTTCACCTTTAGCTTTTGGAGAGTACTTCAGGAGGAGTTGGGTACCCGTGTCGATCTTAGCGCAGCTTTTCACCCGCAGTCCGATGGCCGGTCAGAGTGTACTATTCAGGTTCTTGAGGATATGTTGTGGGCCTGTGTTATGGATTTTGAAGGCCATTGGGACCAGTTCGTGCATTTGGCGGTGTTTGCGTACAACAGCAGCTACCATTCCAACATTCAGAAGGCCCTATTTGAGGCCTTATATGGTAGGCGTTGTCGCACTCCAGTTGGTTTGTTTGAGTCTATAGAGCCTAGGCCGAGGGGTATAGATCTGTTTCAGGAAACCTCGGAGCATGGGAAGTTGATTAACGATAGGCTCAGGATGACTCAGAGTAGACAGTAGAGTTATGCAGATCGCAGGCATCGACCGTTGAGGTTTGCCATGGGTGATAGAGTATTCCTCCGAGTATCGCCCATGAAAGGTGTCATGATATTCGGGAGGCGGGCAAGCTTAGCCCAGAGTATATTGGGCCTTTTGTGATTTTGAGGACAATTGGTGAGGTGGCCTATGAGTTAGCTTTACCTCCAGCATTCTCAGTAATTCATCCAATTTTCCATGTTTCGATGATGCGTCGGTATGTTCTAGATGAGTCCCATGTGCTCCAGTATGATGCCGTTGAGTTGGATGATCGTCTGACCTATATTAAGGAGCCACTTGCTATTTTTGCCAGAGATCTGAGGTAGCTGAGGTCGGGAGCCATTCCTGTAGTTAAGGTCCGTTGGAGGCACCATCAAGTTGAAGAGGATACCTGGGAGACCGAGTGGGAGATGTGAGAGCAGTTCCCCAGCTTATTTGGGCCCTCAAGTACTTCTTGACTCTTACTTTCGCGGACGAAAGCCCTTTTATTAATGGATGTTGTATTGACCATTCAGGCCATTTGTGTGTTTGTGCCTCTTTTCTGTCGTTTAGAGCATTCCTGTAGCAACCCCAAGTCATTTCTGACTTGATGGCATTGTAGGTTTGGTTGCTTGGTCGTTCGTTTGAGTTTTATGCCTGTTTTCCTATTTTTGAGCTTTTGAACCTTGAAAATTTGATTTTGGTCATAACTTTAGGTATACGACCTCAGATGGGAATTCTGACTGTTCCATCAGCTCCGGAGCAGCCTAATTAGTCTAGAAGCATGGTTGGCCTGAGTCCCGGGGCTTCTGGTGTAATTTTGGGGATATCTAGCTCTTTAGCCTTCGAAATTTGGATTAAAGTTTACTTTAGTCAACATTCTTGGGAAACACACTCGGATGAGGATTCTGTCAGTACGGTTCGTTCCGAAATGCCGAGTTTTGTCTTGAATGACCTTTCGAGAACTTTCGGAAGCTTTCGATCAAATTTCGAGGCCCTCGGTAGAATTTAGCCAAAATTGTCATTTGGTCGTAGGGCCCACTTTTTATAAAAAATGACCTCATATGGAAATTTTAACTGCGTCATTGAGTCCAGAGTGATGAATTAGTGGGGTAGCATATCTGGTTTATTTTCATCGGGTCCCGAATGAATCCGATGGTCCTTTCGGACAATTTGAAAAATAGCAAAATCTGTCGTTGCTGGTGCAGACCTTTAGTGACAAGAATTTAGACTGTTAGCGACCAGATTTAGCTTTTAGCGACCAGAACTGTTGCTATTTAATAGCGAAAAATCAGATTTTGGCCTCACTTTAAAACTGTGATATCTCGAGTTCTAGAGCTCCGTTTTGGGTGATTTGAAGTCCCAGGTGCTCAGAATCTTGTTGGCTGTGTGGGTGACTGTCCGGAGCGTGTCGGGAAGTCTCCGATTGTGGTGTATCTGCGTTGTAAGTAGCTGCCCCAAGTCTTTTTTTTGTGTAAAGTTTTGCATTTTGGTTTGTTTTTGCATGGAGTTGTTCTGAGCCCCGAGAGTTGCTCCGTTATGGAACACAAGCTCGGGGGAAGGTTTCTAACCTCTTCACAGAGTCAATTCCAAAAATTCCGGAGTGGGTCCCACATTCCCTGATTTTGACTCCACAATTGGTCTTTCTCCGATTTTGATGATTGTTGTGTCTAAACGACCGTATTGACATTGTGACTCTATTTTTGACAGCGCAGCAGCAGTCTGAGGTCGTTCGGAAGGGAAAAGCTCCAGCAGAGTGACTTGGAGCTCGCGTGATCGGCCTTCTATAAGGTTATGGCTTCACTTCTTCCTGGATTGAGATTGAATGCGTAATTACTTGTCGACTTGAGTAAATCTGGGTTGGGTAGCTAGTATTTATGTTCTTCATCTCCGATTTCTTTTTTTAGAGTTTATTCTGCACTATTCGGGGCTAGTATCATGCTTTAGTGTAGGTTGTTGGCTTGTGCTATTGATAATTTGTTGTGGCTTATCTATTGGGTTGTTAACTGTTGTTGCATGCCTGGGCTCGGGTTATTTCCTTTTGTTTTGATTATTGGTGTGATTTTTTGACCTTAGAATAGGTTAAGGGTAGTAATGCCTTAATCCCATTCACCTGGTTTACTTGAATATGTATCCGACGTCGATTCGAATGGACTAGATCCTTCTAGACTGGTATAGCAAACTTGGGTCTGTTAGTATGGGCTTTGGTTTAGGTGAATTCGTGGCTTTTCAGATTTTCTATTCTTTCTCTTCCTTTCTCTGTAGTTCGGGTGTGCTGTCGGAAGATTTTACTATTACGCTGATTGACAGTTGGGTAGTGCTAGGATGGGAGCCTTCTGTTGATATCCTTGTGGGGGTGGCGTCCCGCAATTTCTAGCCTTATGTTGAGTTGGTTGGTGGTGGCTTGATTCGGTTCGAGGAGGCTAGCTCTAGTTCGGGTCTGACATTACACGGTTAGAGTCAGTTAGTTCCAGCTTAAGACTATTGAGCGAGGACTGCCAGCTCCAGTCCGAGGCTGATGTTACACGGTTCGAGTCCGTGTCTCGACCCGATTTCTCAACTCATGATGGCTCCTACCAACCCTCACTAAGGCAAGCCAAACTCTATTCCGGAACTTGACTGTAATGGGACTAATAGTGGAAACTAATCCAAACCAAGCGGAAGCATACAAACAAAACTCAAACAAGAGAGCTGAATTGAAACCAACCCAAAATGAGATATACAATACCACCAAAAATCTGGAAGTCCCTTCTACAGAACTGCTAACCAGAACACAAGTCCCAAAAGTGGACCACAGAAACAATTGTCTCGAAAGCAAAAAACAAGCCAAAATAGATATACAGAAGGAGACAGGTAAGCCCAAAATGCCATGTGCTCACCCTAGACTCCTGAAAGGACTGCTCCCGGCTCGATCTCAATGTTGATAACTTGTCCTCGGACCTGTATCTCGAACACAGATGTAGAGTGTAGCATGAGTACTAAAATAATAGGTACCTTCTCTTCCCTTAGCTGCAAGTGATGGACAGTCCCTTATATAATGACCGCTCTTCCCACAACCAAAACAACCATCCGTACTGGCTAAGCATTTACCCTCATGCTTCTTTTCACACTTAGCACAAGTAGCTGACGAGAATCCACCACCATTTCCTCCTTGAGGCTTAGGATTAGACACCCTATCCTTGTTGAACTTAGGAGTAACATTGGAGGAACCTTGACCGGAACACCTTTGTCGAAATCTAGAACGACCATGTCCATCGGACCTTGAATGTGAAAAGTTACCATCGCCGGTCTTAGCCCTCTTCGCCTCTCTAGACTTTTCCTTGAGCTTTTCCTCTTCAATTTGTTGACCATGCACCACGAGAGGAGAAATGTCCATATCGTTGATAAGCGTAGCGGTACAGCATTCTTTGACCACTATTTTGGACACCTCGAGACAAACTTACTCATTCTTGCCCTAGGATCGGCTACCATAATAGGAGCATATCTAGAGAATTGAATGAACTTCAAGGCATACTACTTCACACTCATGCTTCCTTGACAAAGTTTGATAAATTCAAGCACCTTGGCCTCCCTCATCTCAAGGGGAAAGAACCTATTAAGGAAAGCAACCTTAAACTTTTCCAAATCAAGAGGACCCACATCTTCCGCCCTCTCTTCCTTCCATTGGTTAAAAAAAACTTGAGCGACACCCTTAAGTTGTTAAGCGGCCAATTCCGTCTTTTTCACCGGCATCACACCGTTGATCATCAACACCTTGTACACCTCATCAATGAACTCTTGAGGATCTTCCTCAACTCTAGACCCATGAAACTCCGGAGGATTCATTCTAGTAAAGTCTCTCACCCTACTACCGTCGTATCCACATTTGGGTTCATGGGAGTCACAACCTCCCTATTGGCTTGAGCCGTCATAGCTTGGGCCAACACTTGAAAAGCAAAGCTAAACTCCGCATTAGTCACTTTCTTAGCCAAATGGTCGGCCAAAACTTGAGGAGCTTGAGAAGGAGCTTCTTGTTCCACATTCTCTTTCTCATTCCTCCTAATGTATGCTCTTCGAGGGGTCATATCCTGAAAAGAATAGGATAGGGATTAGGAGAAAGACATATAGAGTTAAAGTCTATCGCACGACTTAAGAGTAATGAAAGAAGTGGAATTTCCTAATCATCTTTAGCCTCTCATTCATAAATGTGGTGCGCTACACACTCATGAACAAGACTCTACTCGATGAGGCGTACAACACCCTGAAAGGCTCTATACAAGCCACTTAGCATACATCATACAAGATCTTTGTATAAAAGAGTTTAAAAGTCCATTTCATTTCATGAGTTGATAAAAACATAGCGGAAGTCTAAAATTTGGGAATTTTTCCTTCTTTTAAAATCCAAGGTGTTACAAAATGTGACTTTGTAAAAAAAATGTTAAATGTGAATAACTTGTTTCAATCAGTACAAAATTCTCTAATTAGTTTTTTGTTTATTAGCATGAACTAATGACATTTATATTTACCAATTTATTATTGTAAGATGCAACTAAAGAGGTTGATATTAGTAAGTTAAAAAGAATTTCGAAATAAATAATATATCAGAAGATACTATTATTTTATATATGTATATAGATTCTATAATGACCCTTTATGTCATTTGTGTGTTTGTGCCTTCTTCCTGTCATTTAGAGCATTCCCGTAGCTACCCCAAGTCATTTATGACTTGCTGGCATTGACTGTTTGGTCGCTTGGTCGTTCGTTTGAGTTTTATGCCCTTTTTCCTATTTTGGAGCTTTTGGACCTTGAAATGTTGATTTCAGTGATAACCTCAGGTAAACGATCTCAGAAGGGAATTATGATGGTTCCAACAGCGTTGGAGTGGAAAAATTAGGCTAGAAGCATGATTGACACGAGTCCCGAGGTTTTCGGTGTGATTTTTTTGCCATTTTGTGCTTTTACCTTTGAAATTTGGCTTGAAGTTGACCTTGGTCAACATTCATGGGCGCTCGGATAAGAATTTTGTCAGCACGATTAGTTTCGGAATGCCGAGTTTGGTCTAGAATAATCCTTTGAGAGTTTCCCGAGGCTTCTGATCTAATTTCGAGGCCCTTGGTTGAAGTTGGCTAAAATGGTGCTTGGTGTGTGGGACCCACTTTTCTATCGAAATGAGCTCATATGGAAATTTTGACTGCGCCATTGAGTCTGGAATGACAAATTTTATGGGGTAGCATATCTCGCTTGCATGCACGGAGTTCTGAACGAATCCCCAGCTCCCCATTGAAGTTTTGGGAATGCCCAAACTCAGCTGGTGCACAGGTGATAGTCGCAGACCTATCTCCTCTCCACGTTCGCGGATAAGGCTCCTCATTCGCGAAAGTCTAGAAGGTTTTGGGATCTTTCTCTCTGCGTTCGCGGATGGGCCTCCGCGTCTGCGGAGGTGTGGATCTTCTCTCTCCGTGTTCGCGGGCCCATGGCCACGTTCGCTGAGTTGTGTGTGTTGGTTCTCTGCATTCGTGGAGGTATAATTGTTTTCTCTCTGCGTTCGCGGGGCCATGGCCACGTGGTTCAGGTTCAAGTGCCCCGAGGCAAAACCGATGGTATGCACTTCAAACTCATTGTGAGATAGAGGGTTCTCCCGATATAGTTATCGGTATGTTGAAATTCTTTCACTTTGATGTTTATGCTTTGCTTGATCCTGATGCTACCTTGTTTTTTGGGACACCCTATGTGGCTATGAGGTTTGATGTTCTTCCGGATGTGTTTCTAGACCCCTTTTGTGTCTCTACTCCTATTAGTGAATCCATTGTGGTAAGAGAGTCTATAGAAGTTGTCTTGTCTCCTTATCCCATAAAGTCACTCATGTTGATCTTGTAGAGCTTGATATGTTAGATTTTGATGTTATCCTTGGGATGGATTGGTTGCAACCTTGTTATGTTTCTATTAATTGTAGGACCCGAGTGGTCAAGTTTCAATTTCCAAGTGACCCTACCCTAGAGTAGAAAGGGGGACATTATATGCCTAAGGGTCTGTTTGTTTCTTGTTTTAAAGCTAGAAAGATTATTTCTAAGGGTTACATATACCATTTTATTAGGGTAAGGGATACGGATTCCATAACCCCTACTCTTGAGTCGGTCCCCGTTGTTAATGCGTTTCCAAAAGTGTTTCCCGATGAACTACCTGGTGTTCCTCTTGAAAGGGAAATAGACTTAGGTATTGACCTTCTCCCCAATATGCAGCCTATCTCTATTCCTCCTTACCAAATGGCTCCGGCAGAACTTAGAGAATTGAAGGATCAATTGAAAGACTTGTTGGACAATGGTTTTATCCGACCGAGTATATCTCCCAGGGTGCTCCAGTTTGTTTGTTCGAAAGAAAGATGGTTCACTCCATATGTGTATTGACCACTGCCAATTGAACAATGTTACCGTTAAGAATAAGTATCCTCTTCCAAAGATAGATGATTTGTTTGATCAACTTTAAGGGTCGAGCTACTTCTCTAAAATTGACCTTCGGTCGGGTTATCACCAATTGAGGGTGAAGGAAGATGACATTCCAAACACAGCCTTTTAGACTAAGTATGGTCACTATGAGTTTTTAGTGATGTCTTTTGGCTTGACTAATGCTCCGGCCGCATTTATGGATTTAATGAATAGGGTGTTTAGACAGTACCTTGATATGTTTGTGATCGTGTATATTGATGATATTTTGATTACTCAAGGAATGAGGGTGAGCATACCGATCATTTGATTGTGTTACAAGTCCTCAAGGACCAACATCTCTTTGCAAAATTTGATAAATGTGAGGTTTGGCTAAGGTACGTGGCTTTTCTTGGTCACATTATCTCCGGCAAAAGTATTGAGGTAGATCCTAAGAAGACGGATGCGGTTACGAATTGGCCTAGACCCCTATCACCTTCAGATATTCAAAGTTTCTTGGGTTCGACTGGTTATTATGGGAGGTTTGTTGAATGGTTTTATTCGATTGCTTCTCCATTGACGGCTTTGACTCAAAACAAAGTTAAGTTCATATGGTCCGAAGCATGTGAGAAGAGTTTTTGAGAATTGAAAGATAGATTTACCTCGGCTCTAGTGTTGACTTACTGGAAGGATCCGACGAATTTCTGGTTTATTGTGATGCTTCAAGAATTGGATTAGGGTGTGTCCTTATGAAAAATGGGAAAGTCATTGCTTATGCTTCAAGGAAACTTAAGATTCATGACAAGAACTATCCTACCCATGACATAGAACTAGTGGCAATCGTGTTTGCTCTAAATATTTGAAGGCATTATTTGTATGGTGTGCATGTTGACGTCTTTACCAACCATATGATTTTACAATACGTGTTCAAACAGAAAGATCTAAAACTTTGCCAAAGGAGGTGGCTTGAGTTGCTAAAGGACTATGACATAAGTGTCCTCTATCACCCCGGCAAGGTGAATATAGTGGCGGATCCTCTTAGCCAATTATCTCTAGGTAGTGTTGCTCATGTTGAGGATGATAAGAAGGAATTGGTTCGAGATGCTCGTAGATTGGCCCGATTGGGCGTTCGATTGGTTGACGCCACCAAAGGTGATATTATGGTTCATAATGGTTCAGAATCATCTTTTGTGTCTGATGTGAAAGCCAAGCAAGGGCTTGATCCAAATTTGATGGAATTAAAGAAAGCAGTGCTCAAGAAGTCCGTTGAGGCTTTCTCCTAAAGAGGAGATAGAGTGCTTCGATATCAAGGTCGCTTGTCTATTCCCGATGTAGATAATCTGAGGGAAAAAATTCTATCAGAAGCCCATAGTTCTCGATATTCCATTCACCCGTGAGCCACCAAGATGTACTATGATTTGCGGAGGTCTATTGGTGGAATGAAATATAAAAGGATATTGCAAAATTTGTGGCTAAGTGTTCTAATTGTCAACAAGTGAAAGTTGAGCATCAAAAGCCGGGAGGTTTATCCCAAGATATTAGTATACCTACTTGGAAGTGGGAAGATTTGAATATGGACTTCATTGTTGGGTTACCACGCACCTGGCGACAATATGACTCGATTAGGGTTATTGTGGATCGTATGAAGAAAATGGTGGGACTCTATGTAATGGTCCCCCAACTCATTAGGGAGGTCCTCATTAAGTTTTTCAGAGTACCCAGTAGGCATCATAGTCCGACTGAGCAAGAAAGGTAAAAACAGGCAGACAAGATAGAATCAACAACAACAGAAGTCAACATAACAGAAAACGGAAAAGTGGAAAGTAAATTGAGAACCACTAACTTAACCCAGTTGGGCCCCCCAAAAGACCCTCTGGGCACATTCGTGCTCAAGTTTAAGTAAAAATCCGAACGGACCCACATAAGCCTGACAAGTACACTGAAAATCTAGAACTACAAAATCAAGGAACAAAACTCCAGACCGAACAAACGATCGATACTCAACTGACCACAAGTTTGACTTTCGAAAGCAATACGCCAATCCAGCAGGCTACTCCGGGGGCATGAAACCAGCAAGTCGAGTACTGCAGAAATGGCGAGGGAACGCCGACCCTTATAAATACCCCGGTATCAAGTTATCCAAATAGGCTATCACTCCGGGGGCATCACCCTAGGCCTAGCCCATACCAGCCAAGTGAGCCATTTAACACTCCGGGGGCATTAACCTAGCCAGCCGAGTGTGCCATCTACCACTCCGGGGTCATTAACCCAGCCAGATGAGTGTGCCATCAACAATTTCGGGGGCCTTAACCTAGCTAGTCGAGTGTGCCATCTACTACTCCAGGGGCATTAACCTAGCCAGACGAGTGTATCATCTATTTCTACTCCGCAGAGGAGCTCAAATAACCCATATATCGTGGATCGCCATCCACTCCCCACATATCCTCAATACAGAACCGAATAAAGTCAACACCAACCATACCACGCCAGATTAACATCACAGGCCGCCGCCCTCGCAAGAATATCAACCAAAGGCTCCCAGCCTAACACAATTCAAACGACAATCGGCGTAATGGCGACATCCTCCGGCAGCATCCCAAAAATCGGAGAGGTAAGGGAGAAAGAATTGGAGATCCAAAAGCCACGAAAACACCTATACTAAGGCTCATCCTGCCAAACCCAAGTCTGTTATACCAGTCTACAAGGATCTAGTTCATCCGAATTGACGTTGGATAGATACTCAAGTCAACAAGGTACAAGGGACTATGTCAACAATATAACAGCCTATTCTAAGGTAGAATCACAACAATCAGCCAATCACGGAGTGAAAGAACCGGGTCCCACTCATGCAACATCAGATAACCACCCACCAAATAGTCCCCAACACAAATACTAACAATCCAAGTCAACAACCCAATCTACCGCATGATACTAGTCCATAATAGCCCAACAGTCAACTATAAAATAGGAAATCGGATAAGCATGGAAACAATACTAGCTAGTCACGCCAGATTCAAAAATATCAACCATCAATTACACATTCAAGCTCAATCTAGAAAGAACGGAAGCCGTAACCTACCAAAAGGCCGATCACAAGTGCTCCAACACACTCAACCAGAGATTTTCCCTTCCGAACGACCTCAGACTGCTGCCACGCTATCAAAAATATTATTATAGCGTCAATACGGTCATTTAGACACTAAAATCAATAAATTAAGAGACAGACCAATTTTGGAGTCAAATCGGGCAAAGTGGGACCCGCATCGGATTTTCTGGAATTGACTCTATGAAAAGGTCCCAAATCCTTCCCCAAACACGAATACCAAAATGGGTCGCCCATTAGGGGTGCGATCCGCTCCTAACAGCCCACAACAACCAAATCACTAAACTAAACAAAATAGGCCAACAAAGAACTTACCCTCCATATCACGGCAAACGAGGAATACACAATGAACCCCAACCTAAAACCCACGAGAATCTGAGTGCCTGGGACTTCAAATTGCTGAAAATCGAAGAAAAATGAGGGAGATATGGGAGTTTCAAGCTCCCATCAAATGAGCCTCGGGTTTCCTTTTATAAACTGCCAGGCCAGCTCTTCTCCGCCAACGCGGAGGTTAGCCAGCCAGTGATCCGTGAATGCTATCTCAGGCCTGCGAACGCAGAGAACGACTTCTCCTCTTACCCTAATGACATCCGCGAACGCAGATAAACCTCCACGAATGTGGAGCACAAGAAAACTCTCACCAAACAGGCCTCCGCGAACGCAGAGACAGCTCCGCTAACGTGGAGCTCGGGGAACCAGACATCTGCAAACGTGGAGAGTCTTCTGCAAACACGGAGAACAGGGATACACACAGACTCATAGAGCTCCGCGAACGTGGCCTCTTGCCCGCGAACGCGGAGTAGACTCTCTCACACCTTCGCGAACGCGGAGCCTATCCCTCAAACGCGAAGAGTAAATGAGTTTGAAGTTTTGACAGCTGCACCAGCTAAGTTTTGGACAATCCCAAAACTTCGACGGGGTGCTCGGGATTCTTTCAGAACCCCGTGCATGCAAGCGAAATATGCTACCCCCTCGAATTCGACATTCTGGACTCAATGACGTAGTCGAAATTTCCATACGAGCTCGTTTCGACAAAAAGTTGGTCCCACACCCAATGAGCCATTTTAGCCAACTTCTACCGGAGGTCTCAAAATCAGATTGGAAGCTCCTGGTAATTCTTCAAGGGTCGTTCTAGAACTAACTCAGCATTTCGAAACTAACCGCACTGTCAAAATCTTCTTTCGGGCGCATTTTCCAAGAATGTTGATTGAAGCCAATCTTTAAAACAATTTCAAAGACTAATGAGCTAACTGACCCCAAAATCACACCGGAAACCCCGGGACTCGGGCAAACCATGTTCCTAGCCTAATTAGGCCGCTCCAGAGCTGATGGAACCGTCAAAATTCCCATATGAGGTCGTTTACCTGAAATTATGACCAAAATCATCTTTCCAAGTTTCAAAATCTCCAAAATAGAAAAAACAGGCATAAAGTCCAAATGAACGACCAGGCGACCAAACAGTCAGTGCCAACAAGTCATAAACGACTTGTGGTCGCTACATGAACACTATAAACGGAGAAAAGAAAGCATTAATACAGAAATGACCTGGTGGGTCATTACTATATCCACTACTAAAAGGACTTTCATCCGCGAAAGTAAGGATCAAGAAGTAACTGAGGGCTCAAATAAGCTGGGGAATTGCTCTCGCACCTCCCACTCAATCTCCTAGGTAGCCTCCTCAACTGGACGATGCCTCCAACGAACCTTAACTACATGAATGACTCTCGACCTCAGCTGCCTCACATCTCTGGCCAATATAGCAACTGGCTCCTCTGTATAAGTCAAGCGATCATCCAACTCAACGACATCATACTAGAGCACATGAGACTTATCTGGAACATATTGATGCAACATCGAAACATGGAATACTGGATGAACCACTGTGAATGCTGGAGTTAAAGACAACTCAAAAGCCACATCGCCAACTGCCCTCAAAATCTCAAAAGGCCCGATATACCTAGGGCTAAGCTTGCCCTGCCTCCCAAATCTCATCACGCCCTTCGGGGGCGATACTCGGAGAAATACTCTGTATCCCACGGCAAAACTCAATGGTCGACGCCTGCGGTCTGCATAACTCTGCTGTCTACTCTGAGCTGTTCTGAGCCTATCTTGAATCAACCTCACTCGCTCCAAGGACTCCTGAAACAAGTCTTTGCCATGGGGCCTTGGCTCCGTAGACTCAAACCAACCTATTGGAGTGCGACAACGCCTACCATATAGGGCATTAAACAGGGCCATCTGGATGACTCGATTTCTGAAGTCATGATGGCACCTAACAACCCTCCATTTGGCAATCCAAACTCTATATCGGAACTTGACAGTAATGGGACTAAAAGTTGAAACTAATCCAAACCAAGCGGAAGCATACAAATATAACACAAACAAGATAGCTGAAGCGAAACCAACCAAAAATGATATATACAATACCTCCAAAAATCTTGAAGTCACATGTACAGAACTGCTAACCAGAATACAAGTCCCAAAAGTGGACTACATAAACAAATGTCTCAAAAGAAAAAGACAAGCCAAAATAGATATACAGAAGAAGACAGGTACTCCCAAAATGCCATGTGCTCACCTTAGTCTCCTGAAAGGACAACTCCTGGCCCGATCTCAACGCTGATAATTTGTGCTTGGACCTGCATCACGAAAACAGATGCAGAGTATAGCATGAGTACCAAAACAACAGGTACCTAGTAGGCAGCATTGGCCGACTAAGGAAGAAAGGTAAAAACAGGCAGACAAGATAGAATCAACAACAACAGAGGTCAATAGAACACGAAATGGAAAAGTGGAAACTAAACTAAGAATCGCTAACTATACCCACTTGGGCCCACCATAAGACCCGCTGGGCACATTCGTGCACAAGTTTAAGTAAAAACTCGAACGGACCCCCATAAGCCCGACAGGTACACTAAAAAGCTAGAACTACAGAATCAAGGAACAGAACTCTGGACCGAACAAACGACCGATACTCAACTGACCACAAGTCTTACTTCCCAAAGCAATACGCCAATCCAGCAAGCTACTCCAGGGGCATGAACCCAGCTAGTCGAGTACTGCAGAAAGGGCGGGGGTACGCCGACCCATCTAAATACCTCGGTATCCAGCTGTCCAAACAGGCTATCACTCCCGGGGCATCGCCCTAGGCCCAGCCCATACCAGCCAGGTGCGCCATCAAACACTCCGGGGCCATTAACCCAGCCAGCCGAGTGTGCCATCTACCACTCCGGGGGCATTAACCCAGCGAGACTAGTGTGCCATCTACTAATCCGAGGGCATTAACCTAGCGAGACGAGTGTGCCATCTACCACTCCGGTGGAATTAACCCAGCCAGACGAGTGTACAATTTATGTCTACTCCGCAGAGGACCTCAAATAACCATATATCGTGGATCGCCGTCTACTCCCCAGATATCCTCAACACAGAACCGGATAAAGTCAACACCAGCCATATCATGCCGGACTAACATTACGAGCCGCCGCCCTCACTGGAATATCAACCGAAGGCTCCCAGCTTAACACAATTCAAATGACAATTGGTGTAACGGTGACATCTTCTGACAGCATCCCAAGAATAGCAGAGATAAGGGAGAAAGAATCGGAGATTCAAAGCCAAAAAATGCCTATATTAAGGCTCATACTGTCAGACCCAAGTCTGCTATACCGGTCTACAAGGATCTAGTTCATCCAATCGACGTCGGATGCATACTCAAGTCAACCATGGGTGTTAAGTTTTTTGGAGTTGGGTTCCCTTGTTTCCGTAGCATAGATTCTCTGTGTACCTATCGGGCTTATAGGGGTCTGTTCGGGTTCTTGTTTGTCTGTGCTTTAGTATGCCTAGCAGGTCTTATGGGAAGCCAGTTGAGTTTAGTTGTGATATTCTTATCTTTACTTTCCGTTTACTTTTTTTCGGTTTTGTGACCTCTGTTGTGTTTGATTCTATCTTGTCTGCCTGTTTTTACCTTTCTTTCTCAGTAGGCCTATGATGCCTATTGGGTACCTATTGTTGGGTACTCATGCTACACTCTGCATCTGTTTTCGTGATGCAAGTCCGAGCACCAATTCTCAGCGTTGAGTTCGAGCCTGCAGCTGTCTATTCAGGAGATGAGGGTGAGCACATGGCGTTCTGGGATTACCTGTCTCCTTCTATATTTATATATTTGACTTGTCTTTTGCTTTCAAGACAGTTTGTTTCTGTGGTCAACTTTTGGGACTTGTACTCTTGTTAGTAGTTCTATACTTGTGACTTCTTGGTTCTGGAAGGTGTCTTGTATATATAGTTTTGGTTTCTTTTCCGCCTTCTCTTTTGTGTTCTCATTTTATGTTTCCACTTAGTTGAGGTTAGTTTCCACCCTTAGTCCCATTACTGTTAAGTTCCGAGATAAGATTTTGGCTGGCCTACTGGTGGGGTGGTAGGTGCCATTATGACTCGCGAGATCGGGTTGTGACAATATGATCTGTAATTTAATTGGAAAGGGTGGAGTTGTTTTTTGGAATTGTTAATAAAGTCTAAATAATAAAGAAAATATTGTATTTCTTTGCAAGCTGATCTTGTAAAATGTTTTAAATACTATAATACCCTTAACTTTTTTATTTAATGTCAAAAAAATAAAATGTTTAAATCATTGTTTTTACAAAGAAGGGCCTAAAATACCCCTCAACTATTTGAATTAGTACAAAACTACACTCCATCAACCTTTTGGCTCCCAAATATCCCTAACGACACCTTTTGACTCAAAAATACCCTGATTTCTAACGACCCTCACTCATAAGGAAGATGGAGGGTAAATTTATACCAAATCACAAAGTTTAAGGGCAATTTAGGCCCCTCTCCTTTAAAATAATTTGAAATTACATAATATATGGACTCGTATGATTGACCTGATTTTGGATTCCGTAGTAAATTAAAAATTTTAAAAAGAGTAATCTTGTACTATCTGTACTCACCTCTTACCCCCCCTTCCCTTCCCCTTCCTCAGAACCTCTCTCTTCCACTATTTTTTCTTCTTAGATCTCGTCCTCCATTTTAAATTATAATTTTTTTCAAGTAATGAAAAATTAAAAGAAGGGAGTAAAAATGATTAAAATAACGACAACATTCATTTATAAATAACTTATTCAGTAGAAGATGATTTAATGAAGCAACTACGTACGTATACTGCAATTTTTCTTTTGTGTGTACCCAAAATTCAAAATAAAAGAATGAAAATAACCTTTTATTCTATCCCTACACACATGCAAATAATAAAAATTAGAAAATATGAACATGTATGTTCAGTTCAAGATTGAATCCTTGATATACTAATTAAAAATAAGAGATTTAAAAAAAATAAAGAGGGGGAATGAACAAGACATTTGGATAATTGATGGAAAATATTTATATTAATAAAAAATGATAATATTTTTTTAGATTGACAATTAGACGGGGCGAGTATGGATTTTAGTTAGATTCCTGGTTATGAATTGTGTTATAATAAATTGAGGATTGATTTAAAAATGGCCAATAGGAAGATATCATGAAATTGATATATTTTTAATGTTAATTTCAAGTCTATCGGGTCAAAATATGAATCATATATAGTTTTCATTATTTATTTGAGAAGGTTCTAAGATTTAACATATCTAATTAGAAAAAAAATAAGTATATTATAATTTTACTTAAAGGGAGTGATGAGTTTGAGATTTTGACTCATTTGAGACATTTTAGTTCAACAGATAGCATTCTCAATGCTTATTTATGTCCTTATCCGATGATATTTTGATATTTTGCAGCTATGAAGACTAATGAACAAGGAAAGGTTAAATCTATGCAAAAGAGGCCGAAAACATTGAAAAGAGAGAAAAGTTCCCGCTGAGGATCTCCTAATACAATGGGTGGATCGTCCAACACGATTGGACCTCGCCTAAAGTGACAGTGTTCACTTCTTAAAATATCCAAGGCAGTTTGGCGAAGTAAAGTGCAAATGGCGATTCACCGATTACAGTTGAAGATTTTTGTTGATTATAATCACTTTGATGGCTGAAAGCACAATTGGTATAATTTCTTTCACTTTTATGATGTTTGGCTAAAGCTCCAATTTTAGGGGTGTGATTATGAGGTTGGGGGTTAACTAACTTAGTGGGTCTAGTGTCTTGCTTCTTCTATTTATTCATAGATTTGAGCCATTAAGCAGGGTTTAATTGATGGGCTAATGTTTCAAACTTAGTCCTAGCATAGATCTTTGATTGATGATTGAAAGAGATTAATTGAAGTTGGTAAATAGCTTAATACTTGCAAATTAGATTTAATTGCTATAGTCTGCTTGAAAGAAAAATTGTACTTTTGTTTCTAATTGCTAATATGCTCAAAAGAGAGATTTTGTAAGGTATTTGGTTGATTTGTATCTTCCCACGGATGAGACCGAAAGGAGATTCCGTGATATGATACCTTGAGATCGAAAGAAGATTTTTGTCGTTTATGATTACCCATCCTATTCATGATTGTCTAGCATTGTTGAGCAAACACTTGCATTCCCTATTTAACGTTGATACAAACTTCCCCACCTCTAGATCATCTTTTACTTATTTAAACCCTATTTCAATTGAATTGTGATAATTGATTTCAAACACTTGCTTGAAATTTTGTGGAATCATCAACCCATTTGTCCTAATTACTACAATGAATTAGTTTGTATTTTAATTTCCTTATTGAATTCTTCAATTTAGATCACTCCATATGGGATTTGACCCCGACTCTATTGTTGGGCATTTATATTACTAGCGATCGCTTATTCATTTCAATCTTTTTGTGACTAATTTGAGCATTATAAAAAATGGTTCTTTGCCAGGGAGTTGTGGCTAAGAATTCTTTTGGTAAAGTTAATTTGTGAACTTGTTTGTTTGTAGTAAAATACATTTACGCTTTGTGTTGTTGTGCCCATTTGTAGGTGGAAATATTAATGTAAATTGAATTGTCTATGCTAGTCACTATGGGAAAAATGATAACATTGGAGATATGGACAACATGCATGTTAATGTCGTCGAGAGCACAAGAACAATTCGATTACCCCCTACCTATCACGACCTAAAGTATACCCTAGGTGTAACATGGTATAGACTCCAGAAAGGTCATATACAAGCCACTTAGCATACATCATAAAAAATAATAGAAATAAAGATTTTAAAAATAGTATTCTCATATCGAAAGAGCTTGATAAAGAGAAAGTCTAGCATAGTCTCAACAAGCCATCTAATACATCAAAAATAGTGATTGGGACGTAACCTATACATCACGTACAATGTCTGTAAATTATAATAAAGGAAAGCATATAAAAGTGACTCGATCCTCGAAACATGAGGACTCACAAATATTCGAATGCCAAAAAAGATATCAACTAGCCACAAGTGTGAGAGGTAGGAGCAACAGACCTTACATTAGTAAAACAATGTTGGCAAAAGTATGCATTAGTACATGGAATGTGCTAAATATGATAGCAATGCATAAGAGTTATGAAATCATGCTAAAAAGACTTTTCAAGACATGCGATGACCAAGAAAAATCATACGATAAAAGATTAGAAAAAATAAGTCATAATTATGGCCAGTGCAAGCTTATCTTATTTAAAACACCTTGTGAGATACTTTAGGAGTAACCTTAGTTCATTATTGTGGGTAGTTTACCGTTGACCTACATAGGGCATCTGAGCTAAAATATGGAATCCAGTGTCTATACCATACCAAAAAGAGATGTCATTTCTTGCCAAGACAACAACCATAATTTCTAGCTTACGTGGATTCACTAGCTAAGACATCCTACGGGGGAAAATAGTTAGTGACAGAGATTGCTACTACAGACCCAACCTCTACTAACAAGAAAGCCTCCATCTCAATATTCTCTCGGTGCTAAGTAAAATCCCACGGAATAGTTATTAATCCCAATAAATTCATCTTCCATGGAAAGACACAATTACATTACCAATCAAAGCTAAAGTTAATTAGGATAGCTCCTTAAATCTTGATTCAATTTATGTGAGAAAACCTTTCAACCTATTGAATCCTTATGTGAGAAAACCTTTCACAATCATGATCATTGTAATATGTGAGATAACCTTTCGCAATAACATTGATACTTTCCTCTCAAAACATCCTCAAATCATTCACTTAATTTCATAAATGCATGAATATCTTCATAAATTCATATTTCATAGTTCATAAGCTTTCATCATGGGTTCATAATCTAAAATCATGAATCATGCATGGGTTCGTGTGAATTCAACTCAAAATGATATAATTAATTTAATTCATCTATTAGAAGCTAGAAATTAATCAATAAAATCACAATTTAATAGACCCCAAGAAGATTGAATAAAACCCTAACTTTTGAATTGAGAATCTCATTTGTAAAATTGAGAGATTTTTTGAACCCTAAGGAGAAAGGACTCCATAGGTGAATTCTTAACATACATTAGTAATAAAGGCCCAATAGCTATGGTGAATTGATGATCTTGAAGTGAAACCCTTCTTCTTCTTCCTTACCTTTACAGAGAGAACTTATAGGGATGAACTTGGATGGAATTTATGATTTAGGGGAATAATTTAGAATGGGTAGTTGTAGGACTTAAATCACTTATATAGGGCTTAGAATAGGGGTTAAAATGACATAGCTTAGGTATCAAAAACATAGGGGAAAGACTAAAATAGGGCTGAGTTAAAAGCTATCGGGTGACCTGTAAGGACCTAAACGGGTTGTATAGATCTTCATTATCTATTTAGGGATCCATCCAGGTTACCCAAAATACTGGCAACCATGAACGGCCATACAACTGAGCCTAAATGGGTTGTGGACCTTTAAACAGACAGTTTAGGGTTCTGTGAAGGGTTATGGTCCATTTTGAGTTATTGGACTTGCCCGTTAACCCACTTTACACTTTTCCAAAGTCCAAGGTGTTACAATATCTCTCCCATGGGAACCTTCGTCCTCGATTGGGAAAAAAGCTAGCACGAAAAGAGTAGGAGAGAAACTAACAACGCAACATGAATGCAATTCATCAAAATGCATATATCTAAGAAGGAAAATCGACTCAAAGCTAAAGCATACTCAAAACATCATTTCATAAAACATACATGCATGCAAATGGAATCATGAGAATAACTATGACACATGAAACTAATAGAATGAACCATGAGGAGCTAAATACCTCAAGCTAGAGTAGGATCAGAGGGGAAGAGATGAGGATATGAGGACATCATATTGGCCTCGGCCTCCCAAGTAACACCCTCAACCATTTGATTCCTCCACAACACCCTTATGGATGCAACCTCTTTGTTTTTCAACCTTCTAACTTGCCAGTCCAAAATCTCAACCAAAACTTCCTCATATGAAAGGATTTCCTTTATACCAAGATTCTCTAATGCTACAATATATGTCGGATCTCTAATACACTTCTTCATTAAGGACACATGGAAAACCGAATGTACCGATGCTAAATCATTAGTCTATTCAAGTTCATACACAACCTTGCCATTACGCCTCAATACTTGATAAGTGATCTGAGGCCAAAAATATATTTTTTTATCATTAATTGCCTCATATTTATTATTTATATTTTTCCTTTTTTAACATGAATTTTATGGATTGTGCTAAATAGTATATTTTATTTGTAGGATTAAATTGGTACAAAGTTGAAGAAGTTTGGAGCTAAAATGAATTAATTATGAAAGATTGAAGAAGGAAAATCAAGCAGGCAGCTTAATGGATTGAATTGAATATTATATTAATATTTATATATATGGAAAAGTTGGGCGAGGAAAGCAAATTGTGGTGTGAAGAAAAAAAAATATTGTGAAAGTTGAGACCGACACAGCTTTACGTGGAGAAAAAGAGGAATCCAATTCCTTTTGGTTTTGGGTTCTTAATTTGTTTTGGACTCAGTTATTTTATTTAGGGTTTTCTACATCTATAAATAATCTATAGAAATAATTATTTAAGGGAGATTTTAAAGGAAGACACTTTGTAAGGAAAAATTGTCAATACTTTTTAGGGTTCTTTTCTTCTTCTTTTTCTTAGGTATTAGTAGCTAAAGACCCTTGTTCTGGGGCTGCGGCCATGGGTAATTGTTGAACATCAATTGTTTTGAATTAATGTTGGTTATCGTTTAAATTATTTTTGTATTCTTGTTTTAGTATTTCATGCTTGATCACCATAGAAATAAATCTATTGTCTATTCTTGGACTCGAGAGATAAAGAGGTATATAGACCAGAGAATGCAAAGAGCTTGTTCTAACTTTGTTTAGATTCGTGTTCAGGAGTGACGCCCGGACGAACACCTCGCTTGGTTACGAAACAGGATGACATATAAATGCTCGCCAATTAGGACTGCCTATCCCCGCTCAACGATGTAGTTAGACAGCTAGTTGGAGTAGGCGATTAGAGGTCGAGAGATCATGATCATAAAATCAACCCTATAAATCAGTAAATTGATAACCTTAGTTAATTCATTGCATGAGATGCGATACATGAAACCCTATGCATGCTGCAGCCCTGGAATTGTCCCAATCACTTTAAGTTAATCTTAGTATTTTATTCTTGAATTCTTTTATTTCTTTTGACACTCTTAAATAAATAATTAGACTAGTATAATTTAGTAAATAGTTAATTGACAAGTCTCTGTGGGTTCGATATTCCGGTTCTTAAAGAGCCACTTATTACTTTTGCGACCACGTACACTTGCGTGTGCAATTGGAAGCAACAATAAGGACAAACATAATGGGGGCTAAGCTTCTCTTTCTTACAAAACTTCAGACACCCTTCATAAGTGAAATCTTCAAGTAAACCCAATCATCAACATTGAACTCAAGATCTCCTCTTCTGACATCGGCATAGGACTTTTTCAACTTTGAGAGATTTTCAACACTTCTCTAATAAGTCAAACTTTTTCAATGGTCTCATGGACTAATTCATGCTCTATCAAAGCAACCTCACAAACTTCAAACAAACCTATAGGATATCTACACCTCCTACCATGAAGAGTCTTAAATGCAGCAATACAAATACTTGAATTGTAGCTATTGTTATATGCAACTCAATCAAAGGGAAGTGATCGTCCCAATTACCCTTGAAGTCAATCAGACAAGCTCTCAACATATCTTCCAATGTTTGAATAGTACGTTCTGCTTGTCTATCGGTTTGAGGATGAAAGGCTGTACAAAGCTTGAAACGAGTACAAGGATCCTTTTGGAAAGAATTCTAAAATAGAGAAGTAAATTGGGTACCAAGATCAAAGATAATGGATCGGGGCACTCCATGCAACCTAGCCATTTGGCTTAGATAAAAACTTGCATAATCTTCCATTGAATAAGAAACCTAGACAGGAATGAAATGAACCTACTTAGTCATACGATCCACAATAACCCAAATCGAATCATGTTGTCGCCGGGTGCGGAGTAGACCAACAATAAAGTCCATGTTCAAATCTTTCCACTTCCAAGTAGGAATGCTAATATTTTGGGACAAACCTCCCAACTTTTCATGCTCAACTTTCACTTGTTGACAATTAGGACACTTAGCCACAAATTTCACATTAACCTTCTTCATCCCATTCAACCAATAGAATTATTGCAACTCATGATACATCTTGGTGGCTCCTGAGTAAATGGAATATCGAGAACTATGGGCTTCCAATAAAATTTTCTCTGCCAAGCCATCAATATTGGGAACACACAAACGACCTTGATATAAAAGAACACCATCTCCCCCTTGGGAGAAAGCCTCAACAGACTTTTTAAGCACCACTTCCTTCAACTCAACAAAAATAGGATCAAGACATGGTTTTGCTTTAACATCCGACACAAAAGATGATGTCGAACCATTTTGAACAACTACCCCTCCTCCATTGGATTCCACCAACGAAACACCGAATCGGAAAAATCTAGGAACATCACTAACCAACTCTTTCTTACCATCCTCAATATGAGCCACACTACTCATTGAAAACTTACTTAGGGCATCGACTATCACATTGGCTTTTCCCGGTTGGTAAAGGACACTCATGTAATAGCCATTCAATAGCTCTAGCTGCCTACATTGGTGAAGATTTAAATATTTTTGCTTGATTACATATTATAAACTTTTTTGGTCAATAAAGACATCAACATGGACACCATACAAATAATGCCTCCAAATCTTTAAGGCAAAAAATATCCGCTGCTAGCTCCAAATCATGGGTAGGATAGTTCTTTTCATGCACTTTCAATTGCCTCGAAGAATAAGCAATAAATTTCCCATGTTGCATCAAAACACAACCAAGACCAACCCATGAAGCGTCACAATAAACCACAAAGAAATCCGATCTTTACGGTAGTGTCAAAATAAGAGCCAAAGGGAGTCTATCCTTCAATTCTTGAAAACTCTTTTCACATGCTTCCGACCATAGAAACTTAATCTTTTTTTGGTTCAATGAGATCTGTGGAGAGGTAATAGAAGATAAACTTTGCACGAACCGTCTATACTATCCGCCCAAACCCAACTTCGAATATCTGAAGGGGATAAATGTCTAGGCCAATTCTTAACCGCCTCAATTTTCTTAAGATCGACTTGAATACCGTTCCTTGCGACAATATGGCCAAAGAAAGCAACTGACCTCAACCAAATCTCACACTTATTGAACTTAGCATATAACTCCCGATCCTTGAGAATTTCAAACACAATCCTCAAATGTTCAACATGCTCAATCTCACTCTATGGGTAAATCAAAATATCATTAATAAACACAATCACAAACATATCAAGGTATTTCTTAAAGACCCTGTTCATCAAATCCATAAACTCCACCATAGAATTAGTCAAACCAAACGATATTACCAAAACTCATAATGACCATACCGAGTTAGAAAAGCCATCTTCGGGATGTCACTGTCTTTCACCCTCAATTTTTGATAGCCCGACCGGAGGTCAATCATAGAGAAAAAACTAGCACTTGGGAGATCAAACAAATCATCAATCCATGGAAGAGGATAATTATTCTTAATGGTAACATTGTTCAATTGCCAATAATCAATACACATGCGAAGTGAACCATCCTTCTTACGAATAAACAAAATTGGAGCACCTCATGAGAGATACACGGTCGAATGAAACTCTTACCCAACAAATCTTTCAATTGATCCTTTAATTCCTTAAGTTCTTTCGGAGCCATGCGATATGGAGGAATAGTGATCGGTTGCGTATTTGGAAGAAGGTTAATACCGAAGTCTATTTTTCTTTTGGGAGGAACACTGGTAATCATTAGGAAAAACATCTGAAAACTCATTTACAATGGGGACCAACTCAGAAGAAGGGGTTTCCGAATCTATATTCCAAACCCAAGCTAGATGATATATACAAACCTTAGAAATAATTTTTCTAACTTTAAGACTAGAAACAAACTAACCCTTAGGCATAAAATTTCCCCCTTTCCACTCTAGGACGGGCATATTAGGAAACCGAAACTTAACCAGCCTAGTTCTACAATCAACAGAAGTGTAGCAAGAATAGAGCCAATCCATACCAAAAATAACATCGAAATCTAACATATCAAGCTCTACAATATCAACATGTGTGACAATGTGGAATAAGGATACATGACAATTTCTATAGATTCTCTTAGGCAAAATAGATTCACCAATAGAAGTAGAGAAAGAATAAGGGTTCAACAACACATCCATAGGAACATCCATTTTCATAGCCACATATAGCTTTATAAAAGGCAAAGTAGCACCGGGATCAAGAAAACATAAACATCAAGATCAAAGACTTTCAACATACCGGTAACCACATCGAGAGAACCCTCTTGATCATGTCATGTTTGAAGTGCATAGAATCGATTTTGCCTTGGAGCACTTGAACCTGAACGACTAAGCAGAGCTTGCCTACCATCTCTTTCCTTAGTAGCAAGTGATAGACAATCCTTTATCATGTGACCACTCTTACCAAAACCAAAGCAACAATCTGTACTAGCTAAGCATTTACCATCATGCTTCCTTCCACACCTAGTACATATAGACAAAGAAGATCCACCACCATTTCCACCTTGAGGCTTAGAGTTAGACACCCTATCTTTGTTGAACCTAGAGAACAAGAGCATTAGAGGAACCTTGACTGGAGAACCTTTGTAGGAATCTAGAACGACCATGTCCATCGGACCTCAAATTTTAAAAGTCACTATCACCAGTCTTTGCCCTCTTTTCCTCCTTAGACCTTTCCTTAACCTTCTCCTCTTCAATTTTTTGGGTATTAATCATTAAATGAGAAATATCTAGTTCCTAATGAGCATAGTGGTACGACATTCCTTAACCACCATTTTAGACACACCTGAAACAAACTTACTTATTCTTACCCTAGAGTCGACAATCATAGTTGGAGCATACCTAACAACCTAAGTTAACTACAAAGCATACTCCTTGACACTTATATTTCCTGGACGAAGGTTAATGAATTAAAGTGATTTTTCCTCCCTCATCTCAAGGGAAAAGAATCTATCAACAAACGCATCTTTAGACTTTTCACAATCAAGAGGACCCACATAAACCGCCCTCTCTTCTTTTCATTGTTCAAACCATACTTGAACAATACCCTAAAGTTGAAAAGTAGCCAACTCCGCCTTCTCAACCATAGTCACTCCCATAATTCCAACTATCTTGTAAACCTCATCAATGAACTCTTGAGGATCCTCATCAACCTTAGAACCATGGAATTCTGAAGGATTCATTCTAGTGAACTCCCTTATCCTTGCCGCCGTTGTACCCATATTTGGATTCATGGGAACATTAGTCTCTCTATTGGCTTTAGCCGTCATAGCTTGAGCCAACACTTGAAAAGCGGCTTGGAATTCGACATGACTCACTTCCTCAGCCAAACGATCAGCCGAAACTTGATGGGCTTCTTGTTCCACATTCTCACCCGCATTCCTCCTAACGTATGCTCTTCGAGGGGCCATATCCTGAAAAGTATAAGACAAGGATTAGGAGAGAGACATATAGAGTTACATTCTATCACATGACTTTAGAATGATGACAGAAGTGGAATTTCCTAAACATATTATATCCTCTTATTCATAAATATGGCACACTTCACACTCATGAACAAGACTCTATTTGACGTGGCTTGTGAGACATCTTAGGACCTTTCTAAACCTTGTGCTCTAAATTTCAAGTTTTTTCATGACCCAAAGTATATCCTAGATGTAACATGGAGTATAGAACACCGAAAGGCCCTACAAAAGCCACTAAGCATACATAATACAAGATAATATAATAAAGATTTCAAAAATAGCATTCTCATATCAAAAGAGATTGACAAAGCTGAAGTCTAACATAGTCTCAACAAGCCATCTAATACATTAAAACAAGTGATTGGGACATAACCTATACATCACGTATAATGTTTGAAAACTATAATAAAGGAAGGATATAAAAGTGTCTCGGTCCTCGGAACATCTGGACTCACCATTCTTTGAATGCCAAGAGAGATATCAACTAGCCAGAAGTGTGAAAGATAGGGGCGTCAGACCATACATTAGTAAATCAATGTAGGCACAAGTATGCATTAGTACATGGAATGTACTAAGTATGATAACAATGTATCAGAGTTATGAAATCATGCTAAAAGGACTTTTCACAACATGCAATGACAAAGCTAGGTCGTAAGATAAATGATTAGAAAACGTAAGTCATAATTATGGGCAATGCAAGCTTAACATATTTAAAATGCTTTGTGAGATACTTTGGGAGTAACCTTAGTTTATTATTGTGGGAAGTTTACCATTAACCAACATAGACCATGTGAGCTAAAACATGGAATAGAGTGTCTATCCCACACTGAAAAGAGATTTCATTGCTTGCCAATACAACAACCATAACTTCTAGCTTATGTGGATCCATTAGCTAAGACATCCTACGGGGCACATATTTAAGGACAAGGAGATTGCTACTAGAGATCCATCCTCTACTAACGGGAGAGCCTCCATCCCAATATCCTCTCGGTTCTAAGTAAAATCCCACGAGATAGTCATTAATCATAATAAATTCATCATCCATGGAAAGAAACAATTATATTACCATTCCAAGCTGAAGTTATATAGGATAGCTCCTTAAGTCTTGATTCAATTTAGGTGATAAAACCATTGAACCTATTGAATCCTTATGTGAGAAAACCGTTCACAATCACAGTAATTTGTGAGACAACCTTTCATAATAACATAGATATTTTCCTCTCAAAGCATCCTCAAATCATTTACTTCAATTTCATAAAAGCATGCATATCTTCATAAATTCATATTTCATCGCTCATAAGCTTCATCTTGGGTTCATAATCTAAAATCATGTATCATGCATGGGTTCATATGAATTCAACTCAAATCATGTAATTACTTCATTTCATTCATTAGAAGATAGAAATTAATCAATAAAATAACAATTGAATAGAACCCATAAAGATTAAATAAAACCCTAACTTTTGAATTAAGAGTCTAACTTGTAAAATTTAGAGATTTTGGGAACACTATGGAGGAAAGGACTCCATAGGTGAATTCTTAACATACATTAGTAATCAAGGCCCAATAGCTAGGTGAATTGAAGATCTTCAAGTGAAAGCCTTTTTCGTCTTCCTTAACTTTAGAGAGAGAATTTTTGGAGATGAACTTTGAGGGAATTTATGATTAAGGGAAATGATTTAGAATGGATAGTTTTAGGACTTAAATCACTTATATATGTCTTAGAATAGGGGTTAAAATGACATAGCTTAGGTATCAAAAACATAGGGGAAAGAATAAATAGTCCTGAATTAAAAGCTGATGGGTGACCTATAAAGCCCCCTAAACTGGCTGTATAGATCTTCACTGGCTGTTTAGGGATCCGTCCAGGTGACCCTAAATCTTGGAAGCCCTAAACAGCCAGGCCACTGAGCCTAAAAGAGTTGTGGACCCCTAAACGGACCACTTAGGGTTACGTGAAGGATTGATGGTCTATTTTGGGTTCGTGGACTTGCCTGTTAACCCACTTTAACCTTGTCAAAAGTTTGAGGTGTTACACTACTAATGGAGAGCTATAATTCATGTATTAAGAATGATATTGAAATTACTCCAGATGAGAGGGATATTCTGAGGTCTTACTCATGAAAACCCTCATGAACATCTTTGAAACTTTGTCGATAATTGTAGGCCTTTCACTTTCAAGAATACTTCACAAGAGTCCATACATTTGAGTTTGTTTCCATTCTCCATAATGGGAGAAGCAATCCAGTTGTTGGCCGAACTACCACAAGATTTCGTAACTTCGTGGGAGGAACTAACGGAGGTGTTTATTTAAAGATTTTTTATTCCTTCAAAGATGATGATACTTAGAGATATCTTCCAAAACGACAAGAGAATGGATGGTGAGCCTGTCAATTAAACTTGGATGCGATTCCAAGGTTATTGTTGCAATGCCCGAAACATAGTGTCCCAAACAACTTGTTTCTTCAGCATTTCTACTATGAACAAAGGATTGGCTGACAAACTCATTCAAGGAAGGCTAATGTAACAACCATTTGATGTGGAGACAATGTTTCTTGAAAACATTATTAAGCTAAATCGAGCATGACATACTAGGGAGGAACAAGTGTATTCTATACAATTGGGTATGAACAACGAACAAATTGAAAATAACTAAGAGAGTGACGAGAATATGGACAAGATGATGACCCAACTTGACCTGTTATCTAAACATGTCATGGGAGTGGATTCAAATTGGTGGACGCAGTTGGGGTAAGCAGTGGGTAGAATCATATGTCATAAACATGGTCAATGCATCTTAAAACATAATAAAAGCTGCAGAAAACCTTTGAAGTAACTTAGTTCATTTTTTATTATGGGATGTTTACCATTAACTAACATAGACCACGTGAGCCCTAATGTGGAATCGGGTGTCTTGCTCTCACACCAAAAAGAGATGTCCTACTTTACAAGTTAAGGACCATAAACTTCTAGCTTAAGTGGACCCACTAGCTTAGTCATTTAAGCCAATCCTACGGGGGCACGTAGTTATGGATAACGAGATTGCTACTAGACACTCAACCTATACTAACGAGAGAGCCTCCATTTCCAAGTCCTCTCGGTGCTACGTAAAATCTCAATGGAATTCATCATATTCATTATCATAAAATCATGATTGGAAAGGTTATGATTGGAAAGGAGATCCGACATCCATTCATTATCATAAAATCTACGGTTGGGACCTATGGTCTGTAGAACTTTCTATGGCCCGTAATAGTCAACTGTAGAACATTCTTAAGAAACATAAAATTCATCTTACTTTCAAAGAAATCATTCTACGATCCGTCGTCTGGTCTAGGTTCGTAGACACCTTCTGAAGAATAAAAGTTCAAGTCCAAAATTCCATTATGTCTAGATCCCTTCTAGGGGTGCTTCCTATGACATGTGAAACCAACTACGACTCGTCAAATCCATCTTTAGGTCTAAGGTCTTAAATAAAATCTTTGAATCAACTCCACGGATCAATAATACAATCCGTCTAACATCCTATGACTCGTCTTGTTCATTCGTACGTCAACTTCGTGGATTTAAAATTTCCAAAACTGAACTCTAGGTCTATGACTTCTTTCCTACGACCCTAAGACTTCATATGGTCTTTAGATAGAACTCGTAGGCCATTGCTTCAGTAAATTCTTTTGCCCTTTTCCTTTCCAACTTGACATTCCAATTTCTGAGGTGTTACAATATTTTCCCCTTGGGAAAATTCATCCTGAAATGGGACTCAAGCTATCATGAATAGAGTAGGAGAGAAACTAACAACCCAACATGAATGAAAATCTCATCAAAATGCAATAAACACGGAGAATCACTACAAGCTAAATCGTAACATCAAAAATCAAGTTTTTCACAAACATGCATGCATATTGAAACATGAGAATGACTAAAATGCATGAATCTGAATGAATGAACCATGACAAACAAATACCTCAAGCTAGAGCAGGAGCGGAGGGAAAGAGATAAAGATACCAGGACATCATATCAGCTTCGGCCTCCCAAGTAACATTCTCAACTAATTGAATCCTCCAAAGAACTTTCACAGAAGCAACTTCTTTACTTCTCAACTTCCGGACTTGTCTGTCTTAGATCTCAATCGCAGCCTCTTCATAAGAAAGATTTTCTTTAACTCCCAAACTATCCAAAGGTAAAATGGATGTCGGATCTCCAATACACTTTTTGAACAAAGAGACACGGAATGTCGGATGTACGAATGCTAAATCATTAGGCAACTCAAGTTCATAAGCAACTTTTCCAATATGCTTCAAAATCTAATACGGGTCCATAAATCGAGGATTAAGCTTCCTTTTCTTTCCATATCTCATTACACCCATCATGGGTGAGATTTGCAAGTAACCAATAAGCGACCTACACTAACTATGATAGAGAGCATCAAATGGAGCCATTCCTATACTAGAGTGATAGTTATTATTATAAGCAAACTCAATCAAAGGCCAATGATCATCCCAATTACCCTTGAAATCAATCACACAGGCTCTCAACCTATCTTTCAAAGTTTGAATAGTGAGCTCGGCTTGCCCATTTGTTTGAGGCGGACAAGCCATACTATGCTTCACTTAAGTACCAAGACCTTTTTTGAATGACCTCCAAAATTGAGATGTAAACTAGGTACCACGATCAAAGATACTGGACGAAGTCAAACCATGCAACCTTACCATTTCTTCAATATAGAGCTTGACGTACTATTCCACTGAAAATGAAGTCTTTACAGTAAGAAAGTGAGCCGATTTCATTATTCGGTCCACAATGACCCAAATTGAATCAAACTGATAGCGAGTACGAGGTAACCCCATAATGAAGTACATATTCAAGTCTTCCCCTTCCACGTAGGAATATGAGGAATATGAATATCTTGAGTCAAACCACCGGGTTTCTGATGCTCAACTTTCACTTATTTACCATTTGAACATTTAGCCACAAATTCCATAATATCCTTCTTCATCTCATTCCACAAACAGAATTCTGCCAAGTCATGGTATATCTTAGTGGCTCTCTAGTGAATTGTATATCGAGAATTATGAGCTTCTGTGAAAATCTGATTTCTCAACTCATCAACATTCGGAACACACAACCATCCTTGGTATCGTAGGGCACCATCTCCCCCTTTGGAGAAACCTGGATGGTTTTTTTGGAAATCAACTTTTTCAACTCCACTAATATCGGATCAAGATCTTGCTTAGCTTTCACATTTGATATAAGAGACAATTAGGAACCATTATGAACAATCACACCACCTTCATTATAGTCAGCCAAGCGAACACCCAATCAAACCAATCTATGAACATCACAAATTAGCTCTTTCAAATTATCATCAACATGTGCAACACTTGCCATCAATAGTCAACTTAGAGCATCTGCCACCACATTTGTCTTACTCGGATGATAGAGGACACTCATGTCATAATCTTTCAATAATTCAAGCAACCTTCTTTGGTGAAGATTCAAATCCATTTAGGTGAACACGTATGTCAAGCACTTGTGGTCGGTAAAGACATCAATATGAACACTATATAGGTAATGCTTCCTAACATTTAAAGCAAACACTACCACCGCTAACTTCAAATCACGAGTCGGATAATTCTTTTAATCCACCATCAATTGCCTTGAAGCATAAGCAATGAAATTTCCATGTTGCATCAAAACACAACCAAGGCCAATTCATGAAGCATCACAATATATCACAAAACCAACTGATCCTTCCGGTAGCATCAATATAGGAGCTGAAGTGAGTCTATTCTACAACTCTTTGAAACTCTTCTCACAAGCTTCCGACCATAGGAATTTCACCTTCTTTTGAGTCAATGTCATCAAGGGAAAAGCAATAGATGAAAATCATTTCACAAACCTTCTATAATAACCAGCCAAATCTAAGAAACTCTGTATATCTAAAATGGACAATGGTCTAGGCCAATATTGCTAACCTTGGTTTTCTCAGGATCAACTTGAATACCTTCACCGGAGACAATATAGCCAATGAAAGCAACAAACCTCAACCAAAATTCACATTTTCAAAACTTAGCATACATTTCATGATCCTTGAGAATTTACACCACAATCCTCAAATGCTCAACATGTTCATCCTCGCTCCATGAGTAAATCAAAATATCATCAATCAACACAATCACAAACATGTCAAGATATTACTTAAAGACCCTATTCATCAAATCCATGAATGCTTTCGAGGCATTAGTCAAACCAAAAGACATCACTATAAACTCATAATGACAATAAAGAGTTCGGAAGGCCATCTTTAGAATGACATCTTCCTTCACCCTCATTTGGTGATAACCCACCGAAGGTCAATCTTAGAGAAGTAACTCGCTCCTTGGAGTTGATCAAAAAAGTCATCTATCCTTGGAATAGGATACTTTTTCATAATGGTAACTCTGTTCAATTGCCAATAGTTAATGCACATTCAGAGGGTACCATCCTTCTGTCGAACGAACAAAACAAGAGCACCCCACTGAGAGATACTTGGTCTAATAAAACCCTTATCCAACAAATCTTTCAATTGATCTTTTAAATCCTTAAGTTATGATGGGGACATATGATAGGAAGGAATAGAGATAGGCTGCATATCTGGGAGAAGTTCAATACTGAAGTCTCTTTCCCTTTCGAGAAGAATACCAGGAAGATCATCAAGAAACATTTCCAGGAATTCATTTACAATTAGAACCGACCCGAGAAGATGGGTTTCAGAATCTGTATTCCTAACCCTAACTAGATGATAGATGAAACCCTTAGAAATCATTTTCCTAGCCTTTAAGCAAGATATGAGCTGACCTTTAAGAGCTTAATTTCCCCTTCCCATTACATGATAGGTTCATTCGAAACCTAGAATGTGTCCAATTGTGTCCTACAATCTATCAAAGAATAACATGTATGGAGTCAATCCATCCCTATAATAATATCAAAATCTAACATATCAATCCCTATAAGATCAACAATAGTGACTCTATGAGAAAAAAAATAGGGCAATTTCTATAAACTCTATTAGAACCAATAGAATCACCAACGGGAGTAGATACATGAAAGTGATTAGAAAGGAGTTCAGGGAATACATCAAATTGCATGGACACAAAAGGAGTAACAAATTATAATGTAGCACCGGAATCAAGCGAAGCATAAACATCATGGTGAAAGACTTCCAACATACCGGTCTACACATCTGGAGAACCCTCATGATCTTATCTAGTATGAAGTGCATAAACTTTGTTTTTCTTTGAAGCACCTAAACCTGAACAACTAGGATGAGCTTTCCTACCATCCCTTCCCTTAGTAGCCAGCAATAGACAATCTCTCATTTTGTGACCACTCTTTGCACAATTAAAGCAACTATCCATACCGGGAGAGCATTTGCAATCATACTTCTTGCCACACCTAGTGCAAGTAGTCATAAAAGATCTACCACCATTACCTCCTTGAGTTTTAGGGTTAGACACCATATCCTTGTTGAACTTAGGAGTTTGAGCATGTGAAGAGCTTTGAATGGAAAACCTTTGCTGGAATATAGAATGACCTTGTCACTCGACTTAGAATGAGAAAAATCCCCATCACCAACACGAGCCCCCTTGGACTCCCATTCCCTCTAATTGAATTTCTCTTCCTCAATTTGTTGCACATGAACCATCAATCTAGAGATATCCATTCCTTCATTAGCATGGCGGTTCGTCATTCTTTGACAACCAAGTTGGAAGCACACAACACAAACTTACTCATTCTCACCCTATAGTCGGCAACCATAGTCGGAGCATACTTAGCCAATTGAGTAAACTTCAAATAATCCTGCTCACACTCATATTACCTTGTCAGAGATTAATAAATTCAAGCACCTTTGCTTCTCTCATATCAAGAGGAAAAAGAGGATCAAGAAAAGCTCCCTTAAATTTTCCCTAATCAAGAGACCCGCATCAATAGCCCTCTATTCCTTCCATTGGTTGAACAAAACTTGAGAAACACCCTTGAGTTGATAAGCAACCAATTCCACCTTTTACACCGCTGACACACTCATAATTCCAACTATCTTGTAAATCTCATCAATGAATTCTTGAGAATCCTCATCAACTTTAGACCCATGAAATCCGGAGGATTCATCCTAGTGAAGTCACTTATCCTTTTCACCGTTGTACCCATATTATGGTTCACGACAACAATGGCTTTTCTACTAGCTTGGGCTGTGATAGCTTGAGCCAAAACATGGAAAGTGGCTCGGAATTCAACATGAGTCACTTGCTCGATCAAGGGATTGACTGAAACTTGAGGAACCTTAGGCTACACATTCTCACCTGCATTCCTTCTCACATAAGCTCTTTGGGGAGCCATGTCCTGAAAAGTATCACACAATAGTTAAGAGAAGAAGCCTTATAGAAATGAATTCTATGGCACGACTTTAGAGTAGTGATGGAAGTGAAGTGTCCTAAACACTTTGTAGCCTCTTATTGATGAATGTGGCGCACTTCACACGTATAAACAAAACTCTACTCAACGTGGCTTGTCAGACATCCTAGAACCTTTTCAAAAACCTTCTACTCTCAATACCAAGTTTGTTATGACACAAAGTACACACTAAACGTGAAATGGCGTACAAGACCCTGAGAGGCCCTACACAAGCCACTTGACATACTTCAACATAATAGATTTTAATAAGAGAGATAAAGGTGAGACATTTCATATCATAAAGGAGAATTTAAAAGCAAATGCGGAATCATCAAACCATGTCTTGATAATCCATTCTAAATACCATAAGAGTGGTGTGGAGGAAACCCATAAACCATGTACAAATTCTTAAAACTAAAGATATAAATGAATGTCAACATGGCTGACATGGCCCTATGAACATGAGGACTCACCAAGTCTTCAATCTACCAAGCAATCCACTAGCCACAAGCGAGAGTAGAGAAGCGTCGGGCCCTACATTATTAAACAATGTAGGCACAAGTATGCATTAGTACATGGAATGTACTAAATTTGGAAAATGCGTAAAAACATGAAACATATGCATATGGGGACATTAAAATATAATATGCATGACCAAGCTAAATCATTGTAAAAGCCTATAATAAATTCATAAGTCATTAACATGGTAAATGCATCTTAAGACATAATGAATGCTTCATAAAGTCTTTGAAGTAAGTTAGTTCTTTTTTTTGTGGGATGTTTATCATAAACCGACATAGACCGCGGTGAGCTATAATGTGGAATTTTGTGTCTTTCTCCCGCATTGAAAAGAGTTGTCCTACTTTCCAAGGTAAGGACCTTAAACCTCTAGCTTAGGTTGATCTACTAGCTTAGTCACTTAAGACAATCTTACAGGGGCACATAGATAGGGACAAGGAGATTTCAATTAGAGACTCAGCCTCTACTAAAGGGAGAGCTTCCAGCTCAATGTCCTCTCGGTGCTAAGTAAAATCTCAATGGAATTACTCATTTTCATAATCATAACATCATACTTGGAATGGCACAATTAAACTACCAATCAAGTCTTTAGTCATCAAAGGGTAGCTTCTTTAAATCATGAATCATACATATGTGAGAAAACCTTTCACAATACCTTCATATGTGAGAAAACCTTTCACAAATAACTGACACTTACTTTAAAGAATCCTCAAATCATAAGCTCATCTCTTCATAATGCATGTATAAATCCTTTATCAAATTCATTTTCATAGTTTATAAGTTCATAGAGTTTTCTTCATAAATGCATCGTCAAAGTCATTATAAATGCATGGGTCTTCATAAATTCATAGTAAAAGTCATGATTAATGCATTGGTTCATATCAAATCCATTGGAAAAAATGTAATTGAACTAAATTATGCATAATACGATTGAAATCAAACAATTAAAATATAGTCAAATCGAACCCATGGAGATTTACATGAAACCTTAGATAATTGGTTGAAATTTAATTGGGGTCTTGAGATCTTTTGTTACCCAATGGATGGATGAAATCCATTGGTGAATTCCTAAATACCTTGATGATCAATGTTCAAAAGTAATGAAGGAAACGGACACCTGAAGCTTGGAACCCTAGTCTTCTTCCTTGGGTCTTGAGACAATTTAGGAAGGATGAATTTGGATGAAATTTGTGGTTTTGAGAGAATGAGAAAGTTGGGAGTAGTTTAAGGAATTGAAAGGTAGTTATAGGGCTTAGAATTTTGGTCAAAACGACATAGTATAGGTATTAAATTCATAGGAAAAGACCCAAATACCCTAAGGAAATAAATGTCGGATGAGATCTATGGTTGGGACCTAAGGTCATTAGAACTTTCTAAGGCCCGTACTGAACAATCGTAAAATAAACTTCAAAAACAAAAAATTCATCTTACATTCCACGAAACCATTCTGCGATCTATCATATGGTCTACGGTTTTTAGACCCCTTCAATAGAACACAAGTTCAAGACCAAAATTCCATTAAGTCTAGATCTGTTTTACAGGGGCTTCCTACGACACGTGAAACCAACTAGGACCCGTCAATTCCTTTCGTAGGTCTGGGGTCTTAAATCAAATTTCTAAATCAAGTTTACAGATCAATCCTATGATCTGTAGAACATCCTAAGACTCATCATGTTCATTTGTACATCAACTTACTTGGGCTTCAAATTTCAAAAACTCAACTCTAGGTCTATGAATTCTTCCTACGGTCCATAGGACTTCCTACGATTTGTACATAGGACTCATAGACCACTACATTAGCAAAAAAATTTACACTTTTCCTTTCCAACTGGACTTTTCAATTTTTGCGGTGTTACACAATGGTCTACCATGCGGAAAATAAATAATAAGAAGCAAGAGACAAATAACAATGAGAAGAAAGAGGAATATGTAGAAATATACATAACAAGACCATCCTAACACTTGACATTAATCTATACTCGAGCATCTAGCCAAAAAAGGAGTACAAGGCTTTTAAGAAATACAAGTATAAATACACTCTATCTCCAAAAGAAACATAAAGACAAGTCCTAGACAAAGTAGATGGAGATCAATAACTACGAACGTCAAGAGCCCACCCCACTTTCAAAATCCGCATAGCTGCTCCATTCGAGATCCAAATAGATGGCAAGAACTCATACTATGATCTATAGGATGTAGAAGTGTAGGATGAGTACCGACAAGTTGTATTCAGTAGGCATTGACCTAGTGAGGTCCAAAGACAATGCAAAAATATGATGAGTGGTGAATTTTAACTCATTTGAGGCACTTTTGTTATGGTTTTGTGGCATTCAAGTAGAGAAAGAGGCTAATTATTCATTGAAATGTGATGATTTCAGGTATTTGTTACTTGAAAGGAACATGATAGAAAAGAGTGGAAATAGAAGTTGAACCTGGCAGGAAAACTGCATCTAATGTCGCACCTGTGAAGAGTGGTTTGCCTAGGCAAATGGTCAACTGAGGTCAACAGTTGCTAAAGCGACCATGCGGGAGTCACTTTGTGAATAGGCCACACAAGGCGGGGTTCACTAAAGTGATAGGATGTTTTCTTTTGCGACATCTGCTTTTGCAAACTTCCAGCCGCTTTTGTGAGGCCCAGATGTCTAAACATGGGCAGATTTGGAATTTCTCAGTCTTTGGACCAAAATTCTCACATAGGGCTATAGAGAAACATTGATTTCATATAATTCCATTATTGAATATCATCTTCTAGTTTAGCTTATTGAAGAACTCTTAGTATTAGATTTTAATATTTTTGGGTTTAGACTTTAAAGGTAAGTTGCCTCATAATTTATCCTTTTGATTGAAGATTGCGCTCTTAATAGTAGTAATTCTTACCCTACCTTCTTTCCCTTGCTTTATGTTTCATGAATTGTGGATTTAATTGCTAATAATGGTTGGGTTTTGTGCTAGAAATAGGCAATTCCTTTGGATCCTTGATTTCTCATTCTATTGCTTGTGTATTTGATTCCATGCTTATGTTCATGATATGGGTTTAATCTATTTTGAATTTATAATTAGAGATTGGACGCTTAGATCTAGCTTATGATATTTGTGGGTTACTCGGAAGAGAATTCGTGAATTGGAAAATTAGATTAATAATCATATTTCAGCTTTGAGTCCTAAGTTGGATACCGAAAGGAGAAGATTTGGGTTTACTTTTATTATCTGCTAAACTTGCTAGAAATAGGGGTTTAGATTAAGGTTGTTGAATCAAATGATTCAATTACAACACCTTTGACCCGATTGACTCACCATAATGTTCCATTTGAGTTGTCTGAGGAGTATAAGTTGAGCGTTTGGAAGCACAAGGAGTTGCTTACCACCACTTCTTATTAACTCTTCTAGTTGTAGATGAGGGCTTCATGGTGTATTGTGATGCATCCGGCATTGATTTGGGTTGTGCATTGATGCAGCGAGGCTTGGTTGTAACTTATACGTCGAGAAAACTTAAAGTGCAAGAGCGTAAATACCCCACTCATGACTTGGAGTTGGTAGTGGTAGTTTTTACGCTTAAGATTTTTAGGCACTACCTGTATCGATTTTAATGTGAGATTTGCACTGATCATAGGAGTCTTCAGTATATTATGAGCTAGAAGGGCCTTAATTTGAAGTAGTGTCATTGGATTGAGCTCCTAAAGGACTATGAAATCTCTATCTTATACCATCCGGGCAAGGAGAATGTAGTAGCAAATGCCTTGAGTCAAAAGGAGATAAGTATGGGTAGTCTAGCCTTCCTTGCTACTGTGGAACGGCCTTTGGCTTTAGACATTCAGTCTTTAACCAATAGCACGATTCGGCTTGATATCTCAGATTCTATGTGGGCGTTAGCCAATGTGAGAGTTCAGAGTTCTTTTTTGGAGAAGATTCTTGGTCGCCAATTTAAGGATGAGACCTTGGTTTTTCTTTGAGACTAAGCTTTGAGAGGTGATGCCGAACGACCTACGTTAGATTCAAATAGGGTGTTGAGATTTGCTACTCATATCTATGTTCTTAGAGTTGGGGACTTGATTTAGTTAATATTTCATGAGGCCAATGATTCAAGATATTCTATCCCTTCAAGAATTACAAAGATGTATCGTGGTTTAAGGTAGCACTACTAGTTGAGCGGTATGAGGAGAGATATTGCAGACTCTATGTTGTTTCATGTGTTGCTAGTAGGTGAAGGCTGAGAATTTGAGGACTTGTGATGAGTTTCAAAGATTGTCCATTCTAGAGTGGAAGTGGGAGAGTATGACCATGGACTTTGTTTTGGGTTTCCCTCGTACTTCTAGAAGTATTGACAGCATTTGGATCATTGTAACCGATTGACCAAGTTAACACACTTCTTTACGTTCAGTATTCTTTCAGCACCGAGAGGTTGGCTCGTATCTACATTCAAGAGGTCATTCAGTTTACTTCTAGATTTTAGAGGACCTTTTGGGAGGATTTGGGTACTTGTGTTGACCTTAGAACAACTTTTCACCCGCAGAACAACTAATAGTCTGAGCATACTATTCAGGTTCCTGAAGATATATTATTGGCCTGTGTTTAAGATTTTAGAGTTCAGGGGGACCAGATCTTGGCTTTGGTGGTGTTTGCATATAACCATATCTACAACTCTAGCATTTAGATGGCCCGTTCAAGGCCTTATATAATAGGAATTGTAACTCTGTGATTGGTTGTTTTGAGTCTTTAGAGCCTAGGTTGTGTAGTACTGATTTTCTTCATGATGCCTTAGATCATGTGCGGGTAATTCAAGATAAGCTTTGGATAGCTCATAGTGAACACCAGAGTTATGTTGATCGTAGGCATCAGCCATTGAAGTTTGAAGCTGGTGACCAAGTATTCCTTCGTGTGTCACCCATGAATGGAGTGATGACGTTTGGGAGGTGGGGCAAGCTTAGCCCCAGTTATATTGGGTCATTTCAGATGCTTCGTACTATCAGTGATGTGGCCTATGATTTGGCCCTACCTCCTACATTTTCAGCTATTCACCCAATTTTCCATGTTTCTATGTTGCACCAGTATGTTCTTGGTGTGTCTCATGTGCTCCTATATGATTCGGTTAAGTTGGATGTCCATTTGACCTTTGTTAAGGAGCCTGTTGCTATTCTAGCTAGATATGTGCGATGATTGTGTTCCAGAGCCATTCTTGTGGTTAATGACAATTTGAGGCATTGTCTAGTCAAGGATGCTACCTAGGAGACCGAGCATGAGATGGCAGAGCAGTTTCTTGGCCTGTTTGAGCCTTTAGGTACTTCTTGACTCATACTTTCATAGATGAAAGTCCTTTTTAGTAGTGGATATTGTAAGGACCCTTGCCTCTCGGCCATTTCTATTTAAATGCCTTCTTTTCATTTTTTAGAGCATTCCTATAGTGACCATAAGTAATTTATGACTTGGTAGACTGATAGTTCAGTCGCCTAGTACTTTGTTTGGATCTTATGCAATTTTCTATGTTTTGGAGCTTTTAAAACTTAAACGGTCGACTTCAATAAGTCTTTCAAGAAGACGGCCTCAAAATGCAATTCTAACGGTTCCATTAGCTCCGGAACATCATGTTTGGTCTAGAATGACCTTATGTGCTGATTCTGAGGCTTACAGACCAATTCTGTGCTCCCTTGTAGAATTTAGCTTAAAATGAAGCTTGGGTGTATGACCCACTTTTTGTCGAGACGACCTCGGTTAGAAGTTTCAACTGTTCTGTTGAGTATAGAGTGTCAAACTTGGTGGGGTAGTATATTTAGTTTGCGTACACAGGGTTCTAAATAAATCTCGAGCACCCCGCTAGAGATATGGGCATTTGGCAAAACCTGTTGATGTGCATTAGTTGATGCAGACATGAAATACTTTCACATTTGTGGACAGTAGGCCATGTTCATGGAGGCTTGAGAGTTTGGTCTCCACGATCGTGGGCCTTAGTAATTACAGGAGCCTTGACACATTCGCAAAGGAAAGGCCAATTGCCTTTCATGATCGCGGGCGTGGCACTGCATTTGCGAAGGTCTTGGCCGGCTAGCCTCTGCGTTCACTAGCTCCCTTTCCATATTCGTGAAGAGAAAATTGGCCTGGTCTTTTAATTAAAATACAGACATGATCAGCTCCTCTATCATAACTTCTTTTACCAATTATGGAGCTACAGAACTCTGATTGAGGTGATTCGAAGTCCAACGCATCCAAAAGTTTTGTGGCTACATAGGGGAGTGTTTGGGATTTCTTGGGAGCCTTTCATTTGAGGTACATTCAACCTTGAAGCTTCTACCCAACTCTTTTTACTTAGTTTTCATGGTGATTTTATGCATGTCTTATTTGTGGGTTGTTCCGAGACTGATGTACCACATATTTTTTGTAGTTATAATGCTTTAAACATATAGTTTTTCATGTTTCTTAGGCATTTATTAGTAGATTTGATGGTTGTTTTGTATATGTTTACAAGAAAATAGGTTTTGACAGTAGGAGCGAAGAATGTAGTGAAGTAGCATGTTTTTAAAGACCTACGAGTCGTAGTCATCTCTACCAGCTATAGGACTGACTCGTAGATAAAGACTAAATATTTTATAGCTAAGTATGGGACTACGAGAGTAGACTACAAGCCATATGATCTTCTACGAGCCATAGGTCGAAGTCTTAGAAAGATTCAGAAATGTTGAGTCCTAGTACTTTTTACTACGAGTTGCTAGGATGGGCCGTGAAAAGTTCTACAGGCCATAGAACAAATCCATTGAAAAGTCTAGAGAAATGTGAAGAAGCTACCTTCTAAGAGTGGAGTCTTGGAGTCGTAGAGCGACTTACGAGCCATAGAGCGACCTACGAGCTATAGACAAGGAACCGTCGACCCTGCTGTCGAAGCCCACTTTTCCTATGTTTTCTTAGCTTAAATTTATTTAGGAGTTGATGTCTATAAATAGTTGTTTTTTTTTTAATTTTAAATTTTAGACAGTCAAATAGTTTATTTCTTGGTTTTTGCTTTTGGGAATTAATTTCTGAAACACTTTTCCATTTTAATTCTTGAAATTTTTGGTTTATATTGCATTATTTAGTTCTTCAATTCAAGATTACAAAATTCATCAACTATTCTTGTAAGTTCATGATTTATCTTAACTTAATTAATAGGAATTTTGATCAAACAAGCATGAGTAGGTAATTTCACAACTAGGATTGTGGGTACCATGAGGAATTAACAATGTAGACCTAATAAGTAGTAATTTTTGAGTAGTGTTTATGCATGTATTGTGTTTCTCTTTGTTTGATTGCTTTTAAATGGATGCATACATTAGAACTTGCCTTATTCGTACTTGCCGAACCAAGGAGGTAACGAATGGGAAAAGAGATTGTACAACGGAGATTTGGTGACACCAACCCTTATTTAATAGCTTGACTTAGGCCAAGGGATGGTAAATTTTGGGTCAAAGGTAATAATTAGTAAAGCATACACCTATAGACGGACTAAGTTGCGTGGTGAAATTCACTTATTTGGGCAACCAACTAGTTAGGAGATACAAAACTTACTGACTTTGCATGCTAGACACTAAATATGGTTACTACTGTATGTTTTTCCGTGTTATAACTTGTTGGGAACACAAATACCCTAATTTTATCTTCTATTGATTTCACAAAATATTCAATCCTGCTAACTGTGTTACGTGTTACTACAATCATTTAATAAAGATTTCATTTCCCAACCCCCCCCCCCTCTTTCATGGAAGTAACTTGACTAAAAGCACAATTCACAATCAGTTAGGCGAAGTCTAGACCTTATTCCTCGTGGGATCGATCCTAACCTCTGTTAGGTTCTTTATTTGAACAACGACCGCTTAGACTTCTTTAGGAAGGTGTAATTTGGGTGTATCAAGTTTTGGCGCCATTGCCGGGGAATAAGGTTGTTAGGTTAGACTAAATGTGTTATTGGACTATTAATCATTATTTCCTGATTTATGTTTTCTTTTGTTTTTGTTTCTTACACGTTTAATTCAAGTGTATTCCATGTACACGGAGTGAAGGAATTCCCCTGACCCTTTTCAATCTAGATCTAAATAAAACACTCTGAATAATGGGCTACACTAGACGTGGCAAAAATCTAGGACTGGATGAGGATCCAGTCAGAGAGGGACAATAGGTAATCATAAAGTCGGACATCAAGTGTAGGAGAGTTATAGGGAAAAAAATAGAACAACTCACAAATAGTATAAGGTCAACCACCGCTCAGAGAGAGTTCAGCAATCGATGTGCAAAATAATTACAGAGTTGTTCATGATATTGTTGGAACAATGGGTCCCATTGTCGTACCTCCATTTCCACCTAGAAATATGTTTGCTCTCAGTTGTAGTTTTCTGCAAATGCTTACATCTAGAGGATTATTTGCTGGTTGCCATCTGAAGAACCATATGCTCGCTCATCTGAACAAAGCTACCAGTGTTTGTAAGAGCAGTGTGGGTAGGCCAGACTTAAACATGAACACTATTAGGTTACGTCTTTCCCCATTATTATTGACTAGTGATGCAACTCTATGGCTATTTAAGCCTCCATATAAATCAATTACCACATAGGAGAAGTTGTACAGAGTATTCCTTGAAAAATACTTCAAATTGTCAAAGAAGTTGAAGATGAAGGATAAAATCAACAACTTCGAGCAACTACATGAAGAGCCAGCGAGGGCTGCATGGGAAATATTTACAAGCTATATGAGAAGTTTCTCGGACCACCGCATTAATGATAAGTTACTTAACGAGTTCTTCTACAAAGGATTGGATGATAATGGTAAAGTAGTAGCGGATACTATTTTAGAGGATCATTTGGAGCTAACACATTTGAGCAAGCTGCAGAGAAACTTGAAAAGGATGCTAAGTCTAATAAGGTGTGGTGCACTAGAGGTACAGACACTGCAAGAAGTACCTTTTTGATAAAGGCAACCCACAACCCCGCGAATGAGGAAATCTGTCAAGAGGTGGCACAATTAAGAACGGAGGTTGGCTTGTTGTTAAAAATTTAGGTTCTAATGCAGAAAAGGTTATTGCAGTCAACTATCAGTGTAGAGCACCACCACATAATGAATATGGATTTGGCAATGAAGAAGATGCTAATTATATGATTGATCAGATGGGAGGGTTTCTAGACTAATGCCCAAGCATCCAATCAGGATACTTAGTGTCAGGGTCAAGGAAATCAAGATGGGAACTACAACAACCACAACTAGGAAGGGAACTATAATCCCAACAACAATTACAACCGAAATGGGTATAATGATAGAAATCAGGGACATGAAAGAGAAGGCGATTGGGGATGGAAAGAGAACAAAAGAAATGATAAAGGTTGCTCGTAAGTTCTACTAGGAAATCAAGATGGAGGATCTAGTTTGACTCGTAAATAGGATTGACTCAACAGATGATAACGTCAAGGAGATATGTATTGATCTATCAAACGTAGGGCAAAAGCTAGACTGACATGTAGTATCAATTAGACAAATTGAGCAGCAATTGAGTCAACTTTCTTCATCCATGAATCCACACCAGCAATATGGCTACATATGGATGATCGCACCATTAAGAAGCCAATTGGTATACTTTAAGATGTTTTGGTTAAGCTCGAGGCATTCATATTTCCTATGGATTTAATGATACTGTAATGCGAGGTTGATTTTGAAGTGCCCATCATCTTAGAAAGACCATTACCTACAGTCGGGCGTGCTTTAGTTGATATGGAGAAAGGGAAGGATAAGTTCAGATTGAACAATGACAAGGTAACATTCAATATCTGTAAATTAATGAAGCATCAAAGCGATCTCAAAGTGTTGTCTGTTGTGAACTTGGTGATTGAAGAGCAACTAGAGGTACCAATTGAAGAAAGATTAGAAGTTGAGGTGTTAGTTGCTCTGATGAATTTTGATGGAGAGCACATTGTGAAATATGATGTTATAGTGAATGCCTTTGATGGAATCAAAAAGTTTAATCATGTACCAAAGAAGCTGGCTTTGGATCTAAAGAATAGAGAGACCTCACTTGCAAAACTATCTATTGATGAGCCTTTGAAGTTAGAGTTAAAGGCTATTCCATCGCACTTGTGGTATGTGTTTTTGGGGCAATATAATACCCTACCAGTCATTATTACTGTTGATCTTGTTGAAAAACAAGTAGAAGCTTTGACATTTGTGTTGAAGCATTTCAAAATAGCGATTGGTTGTACTATTGCTGATATCATTGGTATCCCACCCGACATTTGTTCTCATAAAACCAAACTGATGCCTGATTGTAAACCTAGCATTGAGTACCAAAGAAGACTTAACCTGCCCATTCAAGAAGTTGTTAAGAATGAGATCATTAATTGGTTAGATACTCGGTGGTTTATCCGATTGTTGATGGTAAAGGGGTAAGCCCAGTTCAATGCATGCTAAAAAAGCGAGGAATTACTGTGGTTCCCAATGAAAAGAATGAGCTCATACCTATGAGGCCGGTCACGTGGTGGAGACTACGCATGGATTATCGCAAATTGAATGCATGGAAAAGAAGGACCACTTTCCAATGTCGTTCATGGATCATATGTTAGATCATCTTGCGGGTAAAGGATAGTACTATTTTCTAGATGGTTATTAAGGCTACAATAAAATCTCTACCACGCCTGAAGACCAAGAGACGACCACTTTTGTAACACCTCAGTTTTCGAAAGAGAAATTTTTTCCAGTTTTGGGCCAAGAGTCATTCTCTGAGGACGCAGTCTACACGCCATAGATCAGCTGACAGATTGTAGAATGCATCCGTAGAGCGAGGGTAAATTGTTTAAAAAATCAAGTCCCTGAAGTCGAGGCTACAGGTTAGCACGAAGGACCGTAGGTCTTTCCACGAACCGTAAAAAGGTCTCGTCAATTGTTCCAGACTTGGTAAAATTCTTAAGCCCTAAGTTCAGATCTACAGTTGCCATGTACGGCCCGTCGATTGACCACGAGCCGTACATGGTGACCCGTTATTAGGGTTCCAAGTTGGAAAACTCCTTGAATCTATGTATGGAAGAACAGGACGGTCTGTAGATTGACTGACGGACCGTAAGTCCAACAGTAGATAGGGTCCGACACTTTTTTTTTTACGGGTTTTTATGTCTTTTCCCAATTCTTTTAAGTCTTTTTAATTACGACCTTGACCCTAAATTTACCCACTATATGAGTCTTTTATCCCAAATTTCCCTTCATTATTCTCATTCTCAAATTCCCCAACTTTCCAAATATTTCTCTCTGTAGAAAAGTACTCTCAATTCTCAAGGAAGCAGAAGGGCTAGGATCCTCCATTGAAGGTCATCAATTCTTAGCAATTTCTTGTGGGCTTTGTTGAGATATGTTAGCATTCATCTTTGGAGCCCTTTCCTCCAATGGGTCCCTAGTTTCCTTCAATTTTCAAAGTTAAATTTCCCCAAATATAGTTAGGGTTTTCATCAATTCTTATGGATTCTTCAATTATGATTCCAATTGTTGATTTTATTACTAGTAGTGCACGATATAGCGTGATAAAGTAACTTAGTGCACGATCTCGCATGATAAAGTAACTTAGTGCACGATTTAGCCTGATTTATATGATTTGATGTAGAAATTGTATGAACCCATGCATGAGCCATGATTCGTAGTTATGAATTCATGATGAAGTATGATCCATGCATCTATGAACTTATGAAATTGATGAAATTATGCATGATTCTAGTTTATTGCATGATTCTAAGGTGAATTGAAATGTACCCATACTAGATTATGATTTATGAACATTTGAATAGCTTGTATAAGAGATGCACCTATATGAATAGCTTGCATAAGAGATGCATGTATATGAATAGCTTGCATAAGAGATGCATGTTTCATGAGAATTATGCTTATAATTTCTAGGGTGCATATAGATGATGGCATCCTTGGTTAAAATATGAATAATCTTAATTGACTTCTTCCTTGGGATTTTACTTAGTACCAAGTGGGCTTTTGGGATGAAGGTTTCTGTTTAGCGCCCATGGACCTTTAGTGGCAATCCCTAAGTCCCATAACTACGTGACTCATAGGTTTTGCCTAAGATAGACACATAGATAGTGGATCTACGTAAGCTACAGATTTATAGTCCTTACCTTGGCAAGTGGGACACCCCTTCTAGTGGTGTGGGGTAGACATCACTTCCCTTTTCGGTGGGGGGCAAACACTGGATTCCATGTTATAAATCACATGGTCTATGTCAGTTAAAAGTAAATATCCCATAATAATGAATAGGGTACTAGAAGTATCTCACAAGGCTTTTGATATGACTAGCTTACATTGACCATGTTTATGCATTGAGTTTATAACCCTTTTGTCAGATGATTTAGTTTGGTCATTGCATGTTCATGATGTTATCTCACTAGCATGATTTCCTGCATGAAAGCATCACATTGGCATGATTTAAATGCTTATGTGCATTTTCTTCATACATAGTACATTCCATGTACTAATACATATTTGTGCCTACATTTTCTTATAATGTAGGGTCGGACAGTCATCCTTTGCATTCTCGTGGTTAGTTGCTTTCAAAGTTCGAGCTATCAGCCTTGGTGAGGCCTTATTCTTCGGGGACTAGGAGACTTTATTGCTTTACTTTACTTTCAGTTTCAGACTTGGATATGACGTACGAGTTACGTCCTAATCATTCTATTGTATTAGATGGCTTTTGAGACATAGACAAGATTTCCATTGTAAACTCTTAACTTTTATTAGATCGTCTATTTCTTTCCTCATTATTGTCTTTACCTTATGTATATGTATGCTAAGTGGCTTGTGTGGGGTCCCTCGGGGTCCTGCACGCCATGTCACACCTAGGGGTGTATTGAGTCGTGATAAACGTGGTATTCAAAGCACAAGGTTTAGAAAGGTCCTAGGATGTCTCAAAGCCACGGCTAGAAGATTCTTGTCCATAAGTGTGAAGCACGCAACATTTATGAATAGGAGGCTACAAGATGTTAGGAAATTCCACTTCTTTCATATTCTAGAATTGTGCCTTAAAGTTTAATTCTATACGTTCCTCTCCTAATCCATGTCCTACGCTCTTCGGGATATAGCAACTAGAAAGGCTTCTGCAAGGAGGAATGCAAATGAGAATGTGGAACAAGGGGCTAACCAAGTTTCTGCCACTCTTTTGGCCGAAGAGATTACTAATGCGGAGTTCCGAGCTGCTTTCCAAGTATTGGCCCAAGCCGTGACGGCCCAAGCCAATAGGGAAGTTGTTGTCCCCACGAACTCACATATTGGTACGGCGGTGACAAGGGTGAGAGATTTCACAAGGATGAACCCTCCGTAATTCCATTGCTCCAAGGTGGAGGAGGATCCACAAGAGTTCTGTGAAGAGGTTTACAAGATTTTGATGATCATGGGAGAAACGCTGGAAAATAAAGTGGAGTTGGCCGCTTACCAATTGAAGGGTATGGCCCAAGTATGCTTTAACTAATGGAAATGTGAGAGGGCTAGGGATGCGGGTCCTCTTAAATGGGAGAAATTTATGGAAGTTTTTCTTGATCGATTCTTCCCTCTTGAGATGAGAGAGGCTAAGGTTCTCGAGTTCATTAACTTGATGCAAGGTGGTATGATTGTCAAGGAATATGCATTGAAGTTCACTCAATTTTTTAAATATGCGCCTTCCTTGGTGGCCGATTCAAGGGCCAAAATGAGTAAGTCTGTGTCGGGGGTATCTGACTTGTTGGTCAAGGAGTGTAGGACTGCAATGCTTATTAATGAAATGGATATTTCACAATTGATGGTTCATGCTCAAAAAATTTAAAAAGAGAAGCTAAAGTAGAGTTCCAAAGTGGCAAACAGGGCTAGGACTGGTGATGGTGACTTCTCAAACCAAAGGACCGGGGACATGACCGTTCTAAGTTTTGACAAAGGTTTTCGAACCAAGGGTCTTCAAATGCTCCTATGCCTACGTTTGAAAAGAATAGGGTGTCTAACCCTAAGCCTCAAGCAGGCAATGGTGGTGGTAATAGGACTTCATTTCCCCCATGTCAAAAGTGTAGGAGGAAGCATGGGGGGAGATGCTTAGACGGATCGGATGGTTGCTTCACTTGTGGCAAGAGTGGTCCCAAAATGAGGGATTGTCCAATGAATGTTACAAAGGGGAAGGATGGTAAACAAGATGCTCGTAGTGGTTCGGATTCTAGTGCTCCCAAGCAAAGCCGATTTTATGCACTCCAAACTCGCCAAGAGCAAGAAGGTTCTCCCGATGTGGTTACCGGTATGTTGAAAGTCTTCCATCTTGATGTGTAGGCTTTACTTGATCCAGGTGCTTCTTTATCTTTTTTGACGCCATATGTGGCTATGAGATTTGTTGTTGCCCTGGATGTGTTGATAGACCCCTTTTGTGTCTATACTCCTATTGGTGATTTTGTTGTGGCTAAAAGAGTTTATAGGAAGCGTCCCATTTCCTTATTTCATAGAGTCACCTATATTTATCTCGTAGAGCTTGATATGATAGACTTTGATGTCATTCTGGGAATGGATTGACTTCATTCTTGTTATGCCTCGATTGATTGTAGAACCCGAGTGGTTAAGTTTATATTTCCTAATGAGCCCATCCTAGATTGGAAAGGGGGAAATTCAATGCCTAGAGGTCGGTTTGTTTCTTGTCTTAAAGCTAGAGAGATGATCTCCAAGGGTTGCATTTATCATCTTATTCGGGTTAGGGATATAGATTCTGAAACCTCTAGTCTGGAGTCGGTTCCCGTGGTAAATGAGTTTTCGGATGTGTTTCCCGATGATCTACTCGGTGTTCCTCCCGAAAGGGAGATAGACTTTGGTATTGACCTTCTTCCCGATACGCAACCCATCTCTATTCCTCCTTACCGAATGGCTCCGGTGAAACTTAAGGAATTGAAAGAGCAATTGAAGGATTTGTAGGAAAAGGGTTTCATCCGACCAAGTATTTCTCCATAGGGTACTGCAGTGTTGTTTGTTCGAAAGAAAGATGGCTCTCTTTGTATGTTTGTTGATTACCGGTAGTTGAATAAGGTTACCATTAAGAATAAGTACCCTATTCAGAGAATAGATGATTTGTTTGACTAACTTCAAGGTGCTAGCTTCTTCTCTAAGATTGATCTCCGGTCGGGTTATCACCAATTGAGGGTGAGGGATTGTGATATTCAAAAGATGGATTTTTGAACTAGATATGACCATTATGAGTTTGTGGTTATGTCGTTTGGGTTGACTAATGCTTCGACGGCTTTTATGGATTTGATGAATAGGGTGTTTAGACGATACCTTGATATGTTTGTGATTGTATTCATTGATGATATTTTGATTTACTCCCGAAGTGAGGAAGAGCATGCCGCCCATTTGAGGATTGTATTGGAAATTCTTAGGGATCGTGAGTTATATGCTAAGTTCAATAAATGTGAGTTTTGGTTGAGGTCCGTGTCTTTCCATGGTCAAACTGTGTCCGATATTGGAATTCAGGTTGATCCTAAGAAGACGGATGTGGTTAGAAATTGGCCTAGACCTCTATCTCCTTCGGATATTCACAGTTTCCTTGGCTTGGTCGGATACTATAGGAGGTTTTGTGGAAGGGTTTTCTTCTATTGCCGCTCCATTGATCTCGTTGACTCAAAAGAAGGCTAAGTTTGTATGGTCGGAGGCTTGTGAAAAGAGCTTTCAAGAATTGAAATATAGGCTTACTTCTGCTCCAATATTGACTTTACCAAAAGGTTTCGATGGCTTCGGGGTTTATTGTGATGCTTCAACGGTAAGCTTAGGGTGTGTTCTTATGCAACATGGGAAGGTGATTGCTTATACTTCACGGAAACTTAAGGTTCATGAAAAGAACTACCCTACCCATGATTTGGAACTTGTGATGGTTGTCTTTGCTCTAAAGATTTGGAGGCACTATTTGTATGATGTCCACGTTGATGTACTTACCGACCACAAGAGTTTGCAATACGTGTTCAAACAGAAGGATCTTAACCTTCGACAACGTAGATGGCTAGAGCTCTTAAAGAACTATGACATGAGTGTCCTCTATCATCCAGGCAAAGCTAATGTAGTGGCCAATGCCTTGAGTCGGTTGTCGATGAATAGTGTTGCACATATAGAAGATGATAAGAAAGAATTGGTTCGGGATGTTCATAGACTAGCTCAGCTGGGTGTTCCTTTGGTTGACTTTAATGCAGGAGGTGTGATTTTCCAAAATGGGTCTGAATCATCCTTTGTGGTGGATGTTAAGGCTAAGCAAGCACTCGATCCAATTTTAGTTGAGTTGAAAGAGGCGATTCTAAAGAAGGGCAATGAGGCTTTCTCCCAAGGGGGAGATGGTGTCCTTAGATATCAAGGTCGTTTCTGTGTGCCTAATGTGGATGGCCTAAGAGAGAAAATTCTATAAGAAGCCCATAGTTCCCGATACTCTATTCATTCGTGAGCCACCAAGATGTACCGTGATTTGCGAGGTCTATTGGTGGAACGGAATAAAGAAAGATATTGCGGAATTTGTGGCAAAGTGCCCAAATTGTGTACAAGTTAAAGTTGAACATCAACGGCCGGGAGGCTTGTCCCAAGATATAGCTATTCCTACTTGGAAGTGGGAATATATTGATATAGACTTCATAGTTGGTTTACCACGTACTCTCCAGTAACATGATTCTATATGGGTTATAGTAGATCATATGACGAAGTCGGCTCACTACATTCCTGTCAAGGTGTCCTTTTCGGCGGAAGATTTTGCTAAGTTGTACGTTAGGCAGATGGTTAGGTTGCATGGGGTGCCCCTATCCATTATCTCCGATAGAGGTATGAAACGACCCCAAAAATGCCCGAAAATGTGCTTCGAAAACACCTATAATTGTAATTTCCATATATCTCAAAATCCGTGCATGATTTCGGAAATTCGACTTCATATTCTTATTTGTGGGGTCAAATTAAGTGGGAAATGGGTCTAACCCGAATTTTAGAGCAACCGTATCAAAATTCAAAAATCGCAAAAATTGCGATTTGGAGGGTCAACTTTAAAGGGGCATATCTCTTAGCACACAAGGAACTGGAAGGGCTGCAAACTATCAAATTAAAGCTCTTTGAGTTAGCTTTCCAACGCACTTGGTTTCACCTTAGTCCGAGTTAGGATGAGGGAGTTAAGACCATTTTCGTAAAACCTGTCTGTGCAGATTTGCAATTTCCAGTGAGCTATTTTTTTAGGCGGGTTGGGGACGTTTTTTATAAAAAGGGGATATGTCCCATACTTAGTCATTTTTCTTAACTCCAAAAACACTCTCTAAGCCCTCTCCAAAAATTCCACCAAGATCTTCAACCAAATTCAAACATCTCAAGCTCTAATTCCAGATTCAAGACTCAATCTCAAGCTTCGATTCTCCATTCCAATCTTCATCAAGGATTCTCCAAAGTTGAGGTATGTGGGTTTGATTGTGGAAACCTTCCTTTCCACAAGTCCAACCATTTATCCTCTATTTCTACTTCAAGTTTATGGGTCCTTATGATTATTTATGAACTCTTGAATTATGGAATTACTACTACACACCCTATTATGGTCCATTTTGCATATTATCATGAAATGGAATTATTATGTGATGTTTATGGTTTACATGCTTCCATGATCAAATTATGAAGGTTGATATATATATGTATGTTGTTGGTGGGCTGATTTATATGGATTTTGGAATTGGTTGGACTTAGTATTCTTGAAATACATGATTTCATTTACATGAACAATTGCCCACCTTGTGTTTGATAAAATGCCCATTTATAGAATTCTTAGGAAAGGGAAGGTCCAAGGTACGTCCTATGAGTCGGATGGTTATGTAATTACTGAAATGATGATGAAATGGACACATGTATATGATTTTCCCTAAATAAGTGTTGTGAGTCGACCAAGCCTAGTACGGGGGGTAGTAGGCCCGTATAACCGTATCGAGGGGTTGGTACCTTGGTTGCCTAGTACGGGGGGGAGTAGGCCCGTATAACCGTATCGAGGTACCTTGGTTGCCTAGTACGGGGGGTAGTAGGCCCGTATAACCGTATCGAGGGGTTGGTACCTTGGTTGCCTAGTACGGGGGGTAGTAGGCCCGTATAACCATATCGAGGGGTTTGTACCTTGGTCCCTAGCTCGGGGGGTGGTAGGCCCGTGTAACCATATTGAGGGGTTTGTACCTCTTTCGCCTCTCCAAGGGGGTGGTAGGCCTTGGAAATACTATATTGATGGTCACTCGCCACACATGTACTACGTCCCACTAAATTTGATTTTTATGTAAGCATCATTATACATATCATTTCATTAATATGCTATCTATTGGGTATGATTACGCATTTTTCCTATGATGTCCATCTAATGTAGCATTGCATTGCATCCCATATACTTAGTACATTCAAATGTACTAACGCATACTCTATGCCTACATATGTCACCATGTAGGGACCGGAGCACCGCTTGACCATCCTCCTCCGCGTGGCTAGTACGATTTTCTATAGTGGTTATTGGTGAGTCCTCCATTCCGGGGACGTTGCTCATGATCTTTTGCTATGTATAAAACTTTTCCTTTTTAGTTATGTTTTGACTATGAGGGTGAGCCCGGTAGTTTGTCTTGGCCCCCGCTAAGTACTCATTTTTAGAGGTGGTGTTGGACAAGTTGTGTATTATGCTTGAGCTTGACTCATCTATGGTATTTATGTATCATTTCTTTTTTTTGCTCCCTTAGTCCCGATTTCCCCCTTGATTATGCTTATCGTTTATGGTCATTTAATTGCTTCCGCGACCAAGGATGTGTAATGATACGCTATGAGGCTTGTTTGGGGTTCCTTCGGGTTCCCCATTCGCCGGTCACATCTAGGCCCTAGGCTTGGGTCGTGACAAGGTACCCAATTCACTTCTCAATTTTGGAAGTCTTTCCAAAAGGGTCTTGGTACCAAGGTTAAGCTTAGCACGACTTTTCATCCCAAAACCGATGGGCAAGCAGAGCGTACTATCAAAACATTAGAAGATATGTTAAGAACTTGTGTGATTGATTTCAAGGGTAATTGGGATGATCATTTGCCTTTGATTGAGTTTGCCTACAATAATAGTTACCATGCAAGTATTGGTATGGCTTCATTTGAGGCTCTTTACGGTAGGAGATGTAGGTCTCCTATAGGATGGTTTGAGGTGGGTGAAGTTGCATTGATGGGTCCAAAATTAGTGCATGAGGCTATGGAGAAGGTTCGACTTATAAGGGAAAGGTTTAAAACGGCTCAAAATCGACAAAACTCCTATGCCGATGTTAGAAGAAGGGATCTAGAGTTTGAGGTTGATGATTGGATCTATTTGAAAATGTCACCCATGAAGGGTGTCATGATGTTTGGTAAGAAAGGGAAGCTTAGTCCCCGGTATGTAGGCCCATATAAGATTTTGAAACGCATTGGCAAGGTTGCTTATGTGCTTGAGTGTCCTAATGAGGTAGCATCGGTTCATCTGATTTTCCATGTGTCTCTCTTGAAGAAGTGTGTTGGAGATTCGACATCCATAGTGCCTTTAGAAAATCTTAGCATCAAAGAAAGTTTATCCTATGAAGAGGTCCAGGTGGAGATTCTAGACTGACAAGTCTGGAAGTTGAGAAACAAAGAAGTTGCTTCCGTTAAGGTATTGTGGAGGAATCAATTGGTTGAGGGTGCTACGTGGGAGGCCGAGGCCGCTATGATGTCCCATTATCCTCATCTTTTTCCTTCCGAGTCTTCCCTAGCTTGAGATATTTAGCTCCTCATGGTCTATTTCTAGGATTCATGCGTCTTAGTCATTCTCATGTTTCCTTATGCATGCATTCATTAAGTGTTTGTGGCTTGACATTTTGGTGATGAAGCATGATGTAGCTTGGAGTTGATTTTCCTCCTCGAATATGTGCATTATGTAGTTGAATTCATGATTGGAATCATAGAATTGTTGTTTCCCCTACTCATCTTATTGTTAGTTGATTTCCATTCGGGGAGGAATGTTCCCAAGGTGGAGATATTGTAACACCTCAGTTTTCGAAAGAAATTTTTTTTCCAGTTTTGGGCCCAGAGTCACTCTCTACGGACTAAGTCTACGAGTCGTAAACCATTCGGTGGACTATAGAATGCATATGTAGAGCAAGGGTATATTGTTTTGAAAATCAAGTCTCTGAAGTCGAGTCTACGAGTTAGCAGGACGGACCGTAGGTCTTTCCACGAACCGCAGAAAGGTCCCGTCAATTGTTCCAGACTTAGTAAAATTCTTAAGCACTAAGTTCCGATCTACGCTTGCCATGTACGGCCCATCGATTGACGTACGAGCCGTACATGGTGACCCGTCGTTGGGGGTCCAAGTTGGAAAACTCTCTGAATCTATCTATGGAAAAATAGGAAGGTCCGTAGGTTGATTTACGGACCGTAAGTCTAGCCGTTGATAGGGTCCGGCAGTTATTTTTTCTAGGGGTTTTTATGTGTTTTCCCAATTCTTTTAAGTCTTTTTAATTACAACCTTGCCCCTTAATTGACCCACTATATAAGTTTTTTATCCCAAATTTCCCTTCATTATTCTCATTCTCAAATTCCCCAACTTCCCAAATATTTCTCTCTCTAGAAAAGTTCTCTCAATTCTCAAGGAAGAAGAAGGGCTAGGATCATCAATTGAAGGTCATCAATTCTTAGCAATTTCTTGTGGGCTTTATTGAGGTATGTTAGCATTCACCATTGGAGCCCTTCCTCCAAGGGGTCCCTAGTTTCCTTCAATTTTCAAGGTTCAATTTCACCAATAGGGTTTTGATCAATTCTTATGGGTTCTTCAATTATGATTCCAATTGTTTATATTATGACTAGTAGTGCACGATCTAGCGTGATAAAGTAAGTTAGTGCATGATCTAGCGTGATAAAATAACTTAGTGCACGACTTAGCGTGATTTATATGATTTGATGGAGAAATTGTATGAACCCATGCATGAGCCATGATTCGTAGTTATGAATTCATGATGAAGTATGATCCATGCATCTATGAACTTATGAAATTGATGAAATTATGCATGATTCTAGTTAATTGCATGATTCTAAGGTGAATTGACATGTACCCATACTAGATTATGATTTATGAACATATGGATAGCTTGCATAAGAGATGTATGTATATGAATAGCTTGCATAAGAGATGCATGTATATGAATAGCCTGCGTAAGAGATGCATGTATATGAATGGCTTGCATAAGAGATGCATGTATATGAATAGCTTGCATGAGAGATGCATGTTTCATGAGAATTATGCTTATAATTGCTAGGGTGCATATAGATGATGGCATCCATGAGTTGTGAAAAGGCTTTCTTCACAATAAGCTAAGAATATGAATGTAAAAGGTTTTCTCACATAAATTAAGTTCATATGGGTGAAAGGCTTTCTCACCTATGAATCAATTAGGAGCTATTCTAATGATGTAAGCTTGGCCAAGCCCATGATAGTTGAAACGTCTTGATATGACCTTAACTTGGATTTGGTAACCCTCGATGTACCTTTTCCTTGGTTAAAATATGAATAATCTTAATTGACTTCTTCCTTGGGATTTTTCTTAGCACTGAGCGGGCTTTTGGGATGAAGATTTTCGTTTAGCGTCCGTGGACCTTTAGTAGCAATCCCTAAGTCCTATAACTACGTGCCTGGTAGGTTTTCTCTCAGATAGACACATAGCTAGTGGATCCACGTAAGCTACAAATTTATGGTCCTTACCATGGCAAGTGGGACACCCCTTCTAGTGGTGTGGGGTAGACATCACTCCCCTTTTCGATGTGGGGCAGACACTGGATTCCATGTTATAGCTCACATGGTCGATGTCGGTTAAACGTAAAAATCCCATAATAATGAACTAGGGTACTAGAAGTATCTCACAGGGCTTATGATATGACTAGCTTAGATTGACCATGTTTATGCATTGAGTTTTTAACCCTTTTGTCACATGATTTAGTTTGGTCATTGCATGTTCATGATGTTATCTCACTAGCATGATTTCCTACATGAAAGCATCTCATTGGCATGATTTATGTGCTTATATGCATTTTCTTAATACATAGTACATTCCATGTAATAATGCATACTTTTGCCTACATTCTCTTATAATGTAGGGTCAGACAATCATCCTTTGCATTCTCGTGGTTAGTTGCTTTCAGAGTTCGAGCTATCATAGTCCTCATGCTTCGGGGACTAGGAGACTTTATCGCTTTACTTTACTTTCAGTTTCAGACTTGGATATGATGTATGGGTTACGTCCCGATCATTCTATTGTATTAGATGGCTTTTGAGACATAGTCAAGACTTCCATTGTAAACTCTTTACTTTTATGAGATCGTCTATTTCTTTCTTCATTATTGTGTTTACCATATGCAAATGTATGCTAAGTGGCTTGTGTGGGGTCTCTCGGGGTCCTGTACACCATGTCACACCTAGGGGGTACTTTGAGTCATGACAACATTCACTTGTCTTTATGGGATATTTGCTTTAAAAAGGATGTTATTTGGGTTGTGTAATGCATGATGTCCATCTTCTCACATATGGTGGAGGACATTATTGAGGTATTCATGGATGATTTTTCAATTGTAGGTGACTCATTCGATGATTACTTGGTCCATCTAGGTGATGTCCTGAAATGATGTAAAGACTGCAATCTTCTATTGAACTAGGAGAAGTGATTCTTCATTGTGAAAGAGGGCATCATTCTTGGTCATCGAATCTCCAACAAAGGCATTCATATGGATTAAGCTAAAATTGAGGAGATTGAAAAATTTCCTCCACATATCTCTGTGAAGGGTGTTAGAAGCTTTCTAGGACATGCTGGCTTTTATCGAAGATTTATCAAAGACCCCTCAAAGATAGAACACCCATTATGCAAGTTACTTGAGAAGGAGATGAACTTCGAGTTTGATGATGCTTGTTAGAATGCATTTGAAGGGTTGAAGGAGAGTTGATTTCAGAACCTATCATTATTTCACCAGATAGGGGACAACCATTTGTAATTATGTGTGATGCGAGTGGAGTGGCGCTTGGCATAGTGTTAGGGCAAAGTTGTGAGAAGATTTTTCATCCCACATACCATGTTAGCAAAGTCCTGAATGTTGCTCAAAGGAAATACATAGTCACTGAGCAACAATTGCTTGCGTTCGAGAAATTTAGATCTTACTTCCTTGGCACCAAAGTCATTGTGCACGCTGATCATGCAGCTTGAAGGTACCTTATGGAAAAGAAGGATGCTAAACAAAGACTAATTTGGTGGGTGTTGTTATTACACGAATTCGACTTCGAGGTGAAAGACAGAAAAGGGACCAAATATAAAGTTGTTGATCGCTTGTCCAGATTAGAAGAAGAAGCAATGTTGGAGTTGGCTGATGGAATTGAGATAGATGATATGTTTCCAGACAAACAGGTTTTGGCTGCCTCAATGGTCTTATCCCTTGGTTCATAGATTTCGCTAATTACTTAGTGAGTGTTGTGGTACCTTTGGATTAGTCATTTCACCAAAGAAGGAAATTCATGTCTAATGTGAAAGATTTTTTCTGGGAAGAGCCATGCCTTTTCCGTTTCTATGTTGATGGGATTATTCACTGTTGCATACCCAAAGTTGAGATGATGAGTATTTTGGAAGCATGTCATTCGTCTCCTGTTGGTAATCATTTTAGCGGTATCCAGACTGCCTATAAAATCTTGAAATGTGGGTATTACTGGCCTACCATTCAACAAGATGCTCATGATTTCACCTTGTCTTGTGATCATTGTCAAAGAGAACAAGGTATTTCAAGGAAGCAAGAACTCCCACTTACTATGATTTTGGTGATTGAATTGTTC